>JAHWFP010072788.1:58501-85647 GCA_023313725.1 Lithobius niger | reverse complement strand
TTTTTTTTTCTATTTTTTATTGGCGTCTTTTCATCTTGTGTCACTGTTGCTAGTCACCATGTTTCACTCAGGTTTGACGGGAAAATGATTGGACTAGGGAGTTTGCTCGATGCTTTTACTTTCTCTCTTCTATTTTTTTGCTTGAAGGAAGTTCGAGGGAATTATTTTGAAATCCCTTACCGAGCAACCTATTCATTTTATTCTAGGATGAATTATGGAAAACTTGTAGATTGGTTAGATCCGGCAAGGGGCTAATAGGGGAGACAATTGGCTAATACAGAATTTTCGTCGGTCTCAGTGGCGTGTTAACGACATCAAGCATAAACTTGTTTATGCAGGCCCCCTGAATGAGAAAATGCCTTCTGTCGCACTCCCAGAGTGTGGGCATCCCCGCAATTAGGCACAGGGAGCCGTCACCCGAGAAGCAGAATTTTCTGCCACTGTCTGCGACACCATTTGTCGAGAAAACATTATCTGCAGCCAATCCGTTTTTTTTTTCTTATGGCTACCACATATTATTGGTTTTTACTGATTAACTTTTTCAGTGCTTTATCCTATTGATCTGGCTCTTCCATCAACAAAAAGGTCTCATCGAGACGATTAAAATGGTGCATTGGAATGTCCAAATCGGTCAAAAATTGACGAAACGGCAGACATTTGGTCAAAACGGCACTTTTGTCTGCGACTGTGCCAGATTATCTGCGACATAGTCGCTCGTCGCACCTCTTTTTGCCTTCGGGGCCGTCACAAAATTCTCTTGGTGTGCCGGCTTTTTTTTTAAACTCACCTCTCTATATACATAATACTCTCTCTGTATATAGAGAGGTGAGTTTAAAAAAAAAGCGGCCGGCACACCAAGAGAGTTTTGAGACTGCTCCCTGTGCAATTAGGCGTGATGCAAGGCACCTGCGCCTGGAAGGCAGGGAGACACAAAATTTACGGGTCTGGGAACCGAAAGGAACAAAATTAACTAACGTTTGGTCAGGGCTGGGACCGACTTTGTTACCATAATTGTTTCCTTTGTTAGGGAGGGCCGGAGGAAATAAAAATGCTGCCACCAACTTTTGGACGACCCCCCTCCCCTTCCCCTTCCGAATAGAAAAATACACTTTTTGTATACATATTGAGACTGTCTGCAGATGTTCTCTAATCCTGTAGCCAAGATTAGTGCTGTAGCCAAACTAAGTAGGCAAAGTAGCTCTCCACACCGACAGCAACCAATAGTTGTAAGGAAATGTGTCTCGTTTTTAATGGAAAGACACGTTGGGTTAAAAATGACGTATAAAATGTTCCTTATACCAAGGATTTATACGGGTTCTTGGCTTTTGATTATACCCATCTCTTGTTGAGCTTTATACAAGTATGATGAACACACTGTATGTAAAATAGTCACCACCTGAAAGACAGAAGAAACCAGGTGCCAAGCTTTGCTACAAAGTTCGTAAAAACTATACTTTCAGTTGGTACTACTGGCGTCTAAACCTTGTAAACACTCACATCATGGGGTCTGGGGGGTAAGCTCCCAGAACCTGAGGCGTTCGTAGAAATGTTGACTGCTGAAAGTGCCATTTTTGAGGCCCAAAATGACTTTTTTTTTCCAGTTAGACCAGTGTGCTTTTGACCCCCCCCCCCCTTTAACGGGACCTGAAACATTTATGACCTTCCCTCGAGAAGGTCCAAAAAAATGCTTGATCCCCCCCAATTTCCTCCCCGTTCCCCAGGCAATTCTAATTGCCCTTTGCACACCTCTCCTGGGTAAAAGCTGGTTGCGTCTCTGGGTGTGAGTTAGCTTGGGGGGGGGGGGTGATGAACCCTCTCCCCCTAGCCATCAACATAACAAATGCATAATGTGAAACAAAAACGTTTAGCACACAATGCTTGATAGTGACCAGAAAGGCGATATACATATTTTACGTAAAAGTAACCATTGAACCCCAACGTCATATTTCAAGTATAACGTTGCGCGACAGTTCCTTTTTCAACTGGTTGTTGTAGTGATTTTTGTGTTCAAAGTGCGTTTGCGAGCCCTGCTTAAACCTTGCGCCACGGCTGTTTACCGTGACACGCGTATCATTTGACTGGGCTAGTCCACTCAGACGGCCAAAGATCCGCTATTCTCGTTCGTCAGTAGCTAACTCATGACGAAAATCACGGCAAACAGCCGTGGCTCGTGGTATAGGATATTGTGAAAGATGTGGCTGTATTCTTTCCATCACTCCTAACCGAAATTGTATATCTTAGTTAGGAACCGTCCTATGCCCATTTAAAGGTGAACTGGTAATAGCGTAGTGGCAAACACTTGTAGTGGTTTTCGAATTCAAAGTGCTCTAGCGAGGAATCTAATAGCCCGAAACGGACATGCTTAGGATATTCTGAAATATGGGAATCTGTTCTTTGTATCAATCCTAACCGAAAATGATTAGCTTACCTGGGGACCGGCCTATGTTCATTTAAACGCGAAATGGTAGTGGCGAAAGCGTACGGTGATTTTCAAATTTAAAGTACTCTTGCGAATGTCTGATAGCCCGAAATTGGTAAGCTTAGGTTATTCTGAAAGGTGGGGATCTATTATTTCAATCCTAACTAAGCATTTAGCTTAGATACAAATACGAAAGCTGCACTACAATGGCTCTGTGAAATATAAAATAGTTCTAGGATAGGCTACACCATTACAGCTTCACCTTTAAATGGCCGAGGACGGTCCCTATCTAAGCTAAACAATTTCGGTTAGGATTGATGGAAGGAATATCCATCTTTCAGAATATCCTAAGCACATCCAGCTATTTCGAGCTATTAGAAAGCTCTCGAGCAGTTTGAATTCGAAAATCACTATACGCTTTTGCCGCTACGCCATTACCTCTTCACCTTTAAATGGGCGTAGGACAGTCCCTATCTAAGTTAAAGAACCTTGGTTAGGATTGATGGAACGAATACATTCCCAGCTTTTAGAATATCCTAAACAGGTCCATTTCAAGCTATTAGAGAGCTCGCACTTTCAATTTGAAAATAGCCATACGCTTTCGCTTACGCTATTAACTCTTCACGTTTAAATGGGAGTAGGACGGTCCCAAGCCTACCTAACGAAACAATTTTGGTTAGGATTGATGGAAAGAACAGCTTCCAAGCCTTTAGAACACCCAAAACATGTTCATTTCAGGCTATTAGATAGCTGTGTAAAAGCACTTTCAATTTGAACATCGCCATACGCCTTCGCCGCTTTGCCATTATCTCTTCACCTTTGAATGAGCGTAGGACGGTCCCTGTCTAAGCTAAACAAAGGATTGATAGAAAGAATAGATTCCCGGCTTTTAGAATAGCCTAAGACATGTTCATTTCGGGCTATTAGATATCTCGCAAGAACACTTTCAATTTGAACAGCACCATATTCTTCCGCCGTTACGCCATTGCCTCTTCACCTTTAAATGGGCAAAGGACGGTTTCTAGCTGACCTAACCAATTTAGGTTAGGATTGATGGAGAGAATATGCTAAGCTTGTCCATTTCGGGCTATTAGAGGGTTTGCAAGAGCACTTTGAACACGACCTCACTATAACAACCAATTGTAAAAGCGTTAGTGCAAATTTTAGGGATTGAAATATGATTTTGGGGGTTTAATGGGTGCTTTTACATAAAAGAGGTATATCACCTTTTCTGTCCAGAATTGTGTGCTGAACGTTCTCGTTTCACATTATGTTTTTGATTTGTTGACGGTAAAGGAGTTATGGCCAAAAAACTGGTTTTTTTTTTATAGGGGAGTGACATCAGGCATTTTCAAGGGGCCTTCATAGCAAGTTTTTGCTTGGTGTTGTTAAAACTCTGCTGAGTCCGACGAAAATCGTTATTTGAGGGGTTATTTTGTTTTGGCCTCTTCTACTTTAAAGGCCGGTATGTACTCTCCAGCATAAAACGTGTATAATCTTGCGGCAGACCTGGAATTGGTCATCCCCCACTTTTCGTTGGATCAGGATAGTACGCTACTCGTCGCCTTTCCAGAGCTGCGCTGAGAGATCACCCATCCCTCCCAAAAAACACTTTCTTCCAGGAAATTACTTGTAGGTGCACTGAGAACTACCAGAAGCAATTGAGATTGCCATTCTGGATAACAGCCAGGCAACCAGATAACATTCAGCAGTCTCAATACGATAAGAGTGAACAAAGTGAAAAGTATTCTTAGTTCCCCTTAAAGTCTGTTTTAAGTACAGTGGGAATATCGACTTTCAGCTCTTATTTCACCAGTGAGTTTCAATAATTATTATTTTTTTTAACAATTGACAGATGGGTGACCAGTATAAGACTTTTCTGTACGGCTGGCTGGGGAAACAAAGAGTAACACCGGAGTATGATGTGAGATCTGTAGGAACAAAGATAAAGCCTAAGTTTGAGAGCGAGGTAAGTATATGTCCGTGTTAACAGCATATAAATGTGTCGCTTTCTCAATAGATTCCCCTATTCACATCACAGGTCAGCTAACTATTCCTTGTGTGCTAAATGCTCGATGATGTTTAGCCCTCAGGCAATGCACTATTGCTTGGTGACTGGCACTGCTAACTAGCACTGCTCATATGGGCATAGTATTGATGACAATCAGACAGCTCTCGCGTTGTTATGCAAAGCAATACATCTTCAATCGCAAAGTTTAGGAACTACAGAGAGACCTTGCAGAAAAAAACTGCAGCAGACAGACCGGTCTAAAAGTTCTTAGTTCACATTGAATCAAGTTGACGTGGCTTGGCTACCAGTATCAAAATACCATTGTACTGTTGACAAGTTCAAAAATAATAACAGTGAAAGGTCCATTTAAATCAATGTTATAAACCAGCACTTTAGCATGCATTGTTGCTGGAAGAGTCTCAAAAATAGCGTTGTTGTAACAGGTTTATTGTTCTAAGAAGTATTGTTATAAAGGGTTTAATTGTTAACACCACTGGTTATAAATTTTCCATAAGCCGTTGCTTATTATGGGTACAAATGGTGCATTTTTCGCATTTACCCAATACACATGCAGCAATAAACTGGCAACCGTTTATGAACTACGAGATAATAAAACTAGACTTAGTCGCATCTGTATGCTCATGAATCTGAATCTTATGAAATGGTTCATTAAAACAGTAAAGTGTTTTCTTGACTTTCAACGTTTTTTCTGTACGTTAATTGCTTGTGTAATTGATTTCAGCATCCGTGAGGACAGCCACCATTTGTATCCATACGGTTTCTATGTGTATGTCGTAGATGCACACATATTTATTCCATTAAAACTTTGCCACAGAACGTGTCAGTAAGTGTTTTGTGCTTTGATAGATACATGCAAGTTCTGTTTCAGTTACGAGTAAGGGGCTATGACCACCAGACTGCTGGTGCCGGCCGAACAAAGAAAGAGGCTCAGTCTTCAGCTGCCATTCAGTTCTTGTATTACTTGATAGAACAAGGATATTTGGACGAGTCAGAACTGCCTTCTCCTTTGCCGGTATGTGTTTCTTTTTTGTTTCAACTAAAATGCCAATACTGGTGCGTAACTGATAACCAATTAACATAATTGTTGTCAAAATTTTTCATGGAACATTATTGTATCTTACTTAAAGAAGGGAGTCCGTTTTTTTTTCTCTTCAAGTACTCCAAGAAGAGATTTCATTTTTCCTCTCTTATGCTTAAGAAAAAATTTGGATTCTATATTAACTTCCACAATAAAATTAAAATAACTGAACATAAAAAAAATGTACCGGTAATGCCTTGTGGCCATTGTTTAACATATTTCTTCCCCTACCTAGTGTGAAAACGTCCAAGAGTCCAAGAGGGAAAAAAAAGTCTATCAGTTATCGTACACTAGATTGTTTTTTTTTCCAGGAACGCATTAAATAATAGTGGTTTATTATGTTCCAGGGAAATATACCAGATGACGTTTCTGTCTATTCTGACTACTCCAGCTTTTCCGAAAAAACGTTCGAGTCGAAGGCAAGTGATGTAAGTCGTACTTTTTCTTTTGACGTTGGGGGTGAATGGTGGGTGGGGGGATTGGTGTATATTTGTGTTTCTGGCCAGTGTAAACACCTTATTGAAGCAACCAATTTTGTATCTTCATATAAAATGGAAGTCTATTTTTCAGGATTATTCTTAATATTCAGTTTTGACAATTGCATGCGCTACAAAGAGAATTCATAATTATATTGAATTTGAATGTCTATTTTAGTTTGGTTCGTGTTGGTACTGAAGTTGCAGTGCTTAAAATTTTCTGTATCAGTGGACATATGTGATCTTTGTTGATCATTTCGCAGAATATGTGACTCCTTTTGAGCACGAGTTAATTTACGATGTTTAATGTTTTAAGGACGACTCGGCTCGGTATGGCTATTGGAATATCAGGAATGCAAAAGCTGGTGTCAACCAGTTTATGCAGCAACAGAGGATCGATCAAGACTACATTTACTCGTGCATTGAAGGTGATGACTCGAGGTAAAAATTACATTTGCCTAATTACTACTATTATGGGGCCGGGGCTCTACCCTGTGATTTTTTTTCTTCAACATAATTAATTCTCCTGGTGCAGGTCTTGGGTTCTTGTCTTCGTACTGTGTGGAGTGTTGTCTCTTATTTGCAAAATAGTAAAATGGGTTCAGACGTTTGTAAAAGCCTTTCAGTCCTTAAGTTTACGGCTTACTGCAGGACTAAACAATTTGGATGAGGGGTTGTACAAATTTTGCGTTATCCAACTGCATTTGTGAAGATAAATAAACCAGACAGCAAGAAAATAATATAAAATAATAATATGACTTAATATTCCCTGCTGGTATAAAACTTGTTCTAACAAGACGTCTCGAATATTGGCAGAAAATAGTATCAAACAATTTATAGGATTCCTCGATCATCAAGCCATTCATTACTGAATGCCATCTTACCAATTTTACCAGTAAATATGCTGTAAATAGGCACAGAAATCTGTGATCATTAAACTTAGTCTCATGACATGCGTTTGTCTGCTCCTAACACAGTTTCGTTGATTTTTACGAAGTGTACTAATTTTGTAGACCCGAGCATGGCATTCAAGGACAAGTTTTTGCATGGTTTCATCGCCCATGGGCCTTCCAAATAATTTAGCAAATATCAGAGGGGGGGGGGGGGGTTAAATCTAGCATATCCCCTTTTTCTAACCTCAATTCTGAGGAGGCCATGGTTACTCCATCACAGAAAATCTGCGATAAGAGTTTATTAAAGTCACTCCTCCAAAATCCAGCATAATTCAGTAACTGATTTCCAACCACGGAATCCTTCGTAGCTACAGGATCGTAGGCAATTGCGTTCCGAAACTGCATCTAAAGCGCTCATCATTCATCCAGGCGTGAGTGATCCACAGGTCCTGACGCTGTCTGGCGGCTTGGAATAAACTTCTGGAAAAAGACTTTGTAAATCGGCGGGAGTTTCCGATCGTGAATGGCCTTGGATAAAAAAAATTCTTTCCTTAAAATGTATGACGCTATGCATGAGTGGTAATTTTTCTACATAATTCTCTGAATTGTGACTCAAATTTTGACGAACTTTCATAGTAACATGACAAACGAAGTTTTCACAGTTGATTTTATAGTTAAAACCACAGGGGCGGTCATAAATGCTAAAAAGCATTTTTAAGGGGGATGGACATTTGCTACAAGGCGATTTACGGTATTTACTTATTTTTTCCTCAATCTTTCAGGTATTTTGTTGCAGAGCTTAACATGGTTTTAAGTGGTGGAAATGGTAAGTGTTCAGCAGTCTTAAGTATTAAGTAAGTTCACGTGTATGTTAAGTACCGTAAATCGTGTATTAGATGCCCATGGGCTTGGAAAATTAATTTGCCTAAAACCCGGGGGGGGGGGGGGGGGGGGCCCACGTAAAAAACAAGTATATCTATTTTCTAAACTACATTTTCTCCAGGAAGGAAGTTTTAAAATACAAAATTTTTGGTTATTGTGAGTTCTCAACAATGCTTTTAGGATTTAACACTGTTACACTCATTCTCGCAAACTAAATACATACTAACTGTATTTTGCAAATTTTTGACAGTTTTTCTGACAGCAAAGATGTTAACTCGTCTTCATCAGGTGTCTGTTTCATCTTGTGGTCCCTTTGGTTTTTCATGTTCGCGCCTCGGGTAAATTCCGGAAGGGGCCATAGCCTCTCATTTTTAGTAGGTCGTCTCCATCTGCTTTTCAGTCTTTCACCCAGGTCTTTCCTAACTAGATACTGAATTGCAGGATTGGTCGGTGCCTTGTTCTTGATGTGTTCCTGAGTAGCCAGGATTCGAGCCCTCTGAGATGCCTATCACGTGACAAGTTTGATACCAGCAGTGTCCTGGTGTTTTCTTAAATCGATCCAGTGCTGTGCGTTATGTATTGTCTGTTTGTGTTTGTCTGTTCCGAATACAGTTTTGTTGATTTTCGTTGAACTGCGATGCCGTTCTCTTCCTTTCTTCCTCTCGTATCGGCCACATGTTGTTTCACACGATTGCGCACACCCTTCCTCGATTCTGAAGAGAAGTGAAGTAGAGCAAGTGGTGAATCTGCTAAACGGGTGGTGAGAGGATCTTTTTACACATAAAGAAAGCGATGGACAGATTCCTTGATGTGCCGTTAACTAGAGAAATAGAAGGAAAGATAGGCTACCAACCATGCTCCAAGCCAACTACGACGGAAAGGGGAATTTCGTTCCAAGTCCGGTCACCCAAAGTGCCAACTCGTGACAATTGCAAAGAACGAATTTCAGCGCCTAATGAGACACTCGATGTCAAACTTTCTTGCAAAACCACATCTCGAGAAAGCAAGAAGACTATTCATTACATGGGGACACCCCTGGGCTTGCTTACTAGGTTGATTAAGGGAGCTCTGGCTGGCAGAGAGAGAAATAGCAAACCGAAGAGCGAGAAAAAAGATAGAGCAAGAATGAGTAAGCGTGTAGGAATTACTTACCTGAGAAGCTTAGGTGAAGACTTGAAAAAAATAAACAGGGGATTGAGGCTTACTTCCGGAACAAGAACGGTCTAAAATCGAGGCTTCTGAGGGGTAGTAGTCGGGGAGCAAAACCAAATTCCTGACAAGCGAAGTCTGAGTCTGCAAGCTATGGCGGAACATAATTCCCTGCAGAACATTGGGAATGCACAGGAGGGAGTGTACCATGCAGTGAATGCGATGCCGTTACATCGGAGAGACGAGCAAGGGTGTGCGCAGTCGTGTGAATCAACATGTGGCCGATATGAGAGGAAAAAAGGAAGAGAACAGCATCACTGTTTGCCACATGAACACAGAGGACCGGATTGATTGGGAAAAAACCCAGGACAATGCTGGTATGAAACTTGTCACGTGATAGGCATCTCGCGGGGCTCGAATTGCTGGTTACTCGGGAACACGTCAAGAACAACAAGGTCCACATTCTATAGTCGATACCATACTTTACGTGCATCTATGCGCTATTATGCGATCTTTCGAACAACAGGGAGCTAATGAATATACAGGCACCGCAATCCTGTAATGCAGTATCTATTCAAAGAAGACCTGGGTGAAAGACTGAAAAGCAGATGGAGATGGCCTACTAAATATGAGAGGGTATGACCCCCTTTCGGAGTTTAAAAACCATGGGGCAAAGAGATGAAGGAAACGCCTGATGAAGACAGTTGTGTGACGAGTTAGATCTTTGCCATCGGAAAAACTGTAGAATATTCACAAAATACAGTTAGTATTTAGCTTTCGAGAATGAGCGTAACAGTGTTAAATCGTAAAAGTTTAAAGGAATTTTCTTCGTGGCAAAAGTGCGAAAAAGCAATCCTTCACGTACATGATCTGGATTCAGTGTAGCATTAACACAATGCCTTTGTTCTCATTTATTCATAAATTTAGATTTCTATTGCTACGAAAATAGACATGTTCTCAAATGCTTTTTCCCTCGAGATTTACATTGGTCAATCACCAGCCAGCTCGCTAACCCGTCCCTCCATGCAAGTATGTAAGTGCTCAATGCGTGTAGGTCATCTTTTATTCTCTAGAGCCCGCCCTGTTTGGACATGCTTCCTTATTCTCCTCCTGCTTTCAACTGACGTCTTCACACCGAAAGCGAAAGCATTGGCTCAATGCAAGAAGCCTTTGGAATAGCGAAAGAACGTGGCTCCTAGCCGCTTGGGAAGAGTATTGTGATGATGAATCCACTAGCTACAAAGGCATAATCCCAAGATCATCACAATCTGCTTGCCCACTGCACTATAACAGCAAGGTGCACCATTCTTCTGGGGCAAGAGAACAATCCAGCACCTCACATTGATATCGGGCCAGATTAATTAGGAACGTAATTAACTTAACCTAAATTAATCATGCACACTTTAATATCTTAGCCTAAAGTAATCATGCACACAACGGACTCCGAGCAGTTTCAAGTTTCAATTCACAAAGATTTATTTTATGATTACTTCACAAGACTGTCAGAATGATCAAAACTCAAAACAAGGGTCCCTAAGGACTTATTATTCTAACTTCCAGACAATTAAAATGAAAGTTATGTCAATACAATCAAGAATTTATAGGGTTTGGAGGAGAATTTGTAACTCTAAAAAGTCCCTAGTGAAACACGTTAGATCGGTCCCCATTAGTTCAGCCCGAGTTTTCAGAGGGCGCCACATGTTTCATCTGATGATTCTTACTCATTTTTCAGCCCAAATCTAAAGTAAACTAAATTACAACTAAGCTAGGCTAAATAATAATTAAAATGAAGCTAGTTTCGTTTAGTTTAGTTTAATTTTAGGCTGAAAACTGAATAGAAATACCCACATAAAACACATGGCGCCCTCTATAAACTAAGCCTGAACTAATACGACTGTATCTAAGACGTTTCAGTATGGGTCTCAGTCACAAATTCTCCTCCCCAATCCTATCAATTCTTGATACAATTGATAAGCGTGACTACAAGTTAAACACCTATACCTTCATAACAACACTAGGCAAACACTTTGGCTCGACTTAGTAGACCAATTAATTACTAGAGTGGTATATTAATTGGAACTATTATACTTACAATGTTATAATAATAATTTGGCTTTACCACCGTTAGGCAGTCGGAGAACGGAAGGGCGGTGAGCCACTAACACCATGCCTTTTGAAAGACAATCTGGATATTAAAAGGGGATTAGACAAACTTTTTCGTCATCCGAGCTACAAAATTGCCGTTAGCGGTCGTTTCAAGAAGGGCTGAAGGTCCTCCGTACTAAGTTTTCTACAAAAACCCTGCACTGTCGACTGGGCCACAGTTTCGGCGCTCAGGGCATTCCAGCTGCGGACAATCCGACAAGTTTAAGCGGCTATTTGCTTATCTGTTCTGTGATCTAAGGATACTGCTGCTGATTACACGACTGCGCATGGGTCGTGGACTTCCCCTCTCCATTGATTGTTGGCTTGCTTCAATTATTCGGCTAACTGCTGCTGTTGTTTTCAAGTTATTTATTGGAATTTAACTGAGCTTAAGTAAAAAACCTCTAACGCTGAAGTTGGGCTGGCTGCTTCTCTCCCAAAATCGGATGCTGCTCCTCACACTGTGTGTATGACGTTATAAGTTAAAGGGACAACTCTAATTCGTTCCGTGGCTCTTAAACTCCACCACCCCAAGAGTTATGGCTACAGTGTTGGTTCTAGTACTAATAAATAGACATAAATCGCTGGAAATAATATTAAGGAAAATTGAAAATTGGCCAACAGCGAAAATCATATATTAAAAAATAACGTAGTTCAGTAAGCCACCTTTATGCACTTACGTTTCGTCGGAGTAAGTTTCGTCCGCCGAAACGTTAGTGCATAAAGGTGGCTTACTGAACTACATTATTTTCTAGTGTATGATTTTCGCTGTTGGCTAATTTTCAATTTTCCTTGGTTCTAGTACGGTTGACACTAATCAAGGAATGAGCTGACTACATTGCTGATGAATGGACGTTACCGATGGCTGCACCTCCCCTCCTGACTTGAGTATGCAACACCTCCCCTTCTACGTAGTTGAGTGGCCTTGAAGGCATCCTGTTTGGCCAAGTGCTTCCTTTTAAACTGAGGTCTACTAGTCTGCCTTAATTCAATAGAATAATAGAATGCCAAGCTTAAGAAATTAATAACACAACTAATAAAGATATGAACCTGGCAATTGCACGTACATGTTACTAAAATTATGAGCTATCTACCATTGACTTTGTATAATTAATGGAGTACTCTTCAGTATTCATGAGTATGGATGCATTCGTGTGCATGAATGTTAATTATTGATAATTAGCATAAATTAGCAATAGAGCCAATAATAATGTTTCTGCTCTGTTATTATGCTGCTAGAGTGAGGCACAGTGCAGAGGTATGTAAACCATTTCGGATAAGTAAACCCTGATGCTTAGGAACTGACTCAAGTGTTAAGGATACTCCGGCACATCTTCACACTTTGGCTACTGAACAGGGCCATGCTCATCGTCTTGTTCTCGTCCTTCTTGCCGTGACTTGGCCAAACGTTCGGCATCCTTGGCTTTCCAAGGACGACTTTGGTGTCAAGCCGTGTTTACTCATGCGTATCGTGGCATTGTCGACTCACCGCACCCGTCTGGTCGCTACCTGTTGTCTGGTCGCTACTATAACGCCTCCAAGACACCTGCAGTGCCTCCTAGGTCTTTATGGCTGCGACTTTCACTGGCCTCCTATCAACATCTTAAGACACCTTCAATGACCTTTGTGATTTCTTATTCACACAAGGCAATTTGGCTCCTCTGACAATTATTTCTGGCACGAAAACTTGGCACCCATCCATAATTAATTCGCTTCCTTGGCTCACCGATCTGTATCTTCAATTGCCAAACAGGAATCGGTACATTAAGAAATTCTTAATACAAAGGCCATTACACTCAAAATTAATATCGAAATTGAAAGCTGATCGTGGGAAGAAATTACCCCTCTAAACGAAGCAAACAGAAAACTGAGCCCTTGGACCTCACGGTTAGCCTGTGCTTCCGGACCTGTTTTTCTGCTTAAGCAAATTTGCTCCATCCTACCTCGACCTCACATGGACCACTGTCGAAAGCCAAGATCTTCTTTTAATTATCGCCAGTGACCTGTGTGCTTTGGAGACCACATAGTTGATGTGCGTTGAGAATGTGAGCTGGGAGTCAAAGATGATCCCAAGGTCTTTTTGGCTGCTGCTTGTTGCGATGGGGGGAGCACCTGGTTTCGTGGAGAAGTTGATTAAGTTATCGGAACCAAATGGGTCAATGGGGTGGGATGCGTCTTCGATAAAAATAATGAAAAGTAATGGGCCAAAGACTGATCCTTGAATGGTTCCACTCTCTACCTTCTGGGATGAGGAAGTGAAGCCATCAATAATGGTGCATTGTTCTCTTCCTGTTAAAAAGTCGGCAGTCCACTGGATGGTTTTGCCACCACTGTATTTTTTCGACCTTATCAATCAGTAGGTCATGTGGGATAGTATCAGAAGCCTTGGTAAGTTCAAAGTAGGCTGCTGCAACTGGGAGATGATCGTCGACCCATTCTGTGACTCGGTCAAGGAAGTGAACGAGGTTGTGTACAGTAGAAAAACCCGGCAACTGGTTAAGGTGAAGGAGTTTCTTAGTAAGCAGGTGATCTAGGATATGTTTGCAAAAGATATTTTTCCAATCCTTTGCAGAGGATTCTGGTCAGGCTGATTGGGCGGTTGGGTGCAGGGTTGCTTCTGCATCCGGATTTGTGTATAGGCGTGATGAAGGCCCGTTTCCAACCAGCCTTCACTGGTGGACTTCTGAAAAATAAGAAGAACTGGAATTTTGATGATGTCTTCGAGCTCTTTAAGAATCAGAGGGGGAAGTCCATCTGGTGCTGGTGCTTAATGAATTTTGACTTACGTGAGGTACGCAACACCAAAAAATTTCAGTTTTTCTTCAAACCAGCGAATTTTTGAAAACTGCTGTACGAGTTTTTTCCCTCCGGCAAGGATGTGAGACGTGCACGTGCCAAACCAGTCAAGATTCTCTCAAAGAGTCAACAGAATCCTTACTGATTGTGGTGCTTGCGCGTCTCGCATCCTTAGCCTGAGGAAGAAAACCCATATAGCAGTTTTCGAAAATTCGCTGGTTTGAAGAAAAACTGGAATTTTTTGGTGTTGCGTACGTCACGTAAGTCAGTATGATCGTAAACCAAAGTAAAAATGCTGAAAAATCGGTAATTAGCGTGCTGAATGAATCTTGAGGTTTTGAAAGAAGTTGTCATTTTCACTGATGTCTTTTAGACTGGGTAAGTCGTATGGCGGTGTAGGAACGGTAAAGGGAATTGGGTTCATGGTGTAGACGGATGTGAAAAAGAATTCGTCAGCTCTGCTTTAAGTTTCGAGTCACTGACAATTTTGGTGGGTCCTTGTAAATCCCCGACGGGGCACGATTGTTTCTTGGATCGGTTAATGAAGGACCAGAACTGTTTGGGGCTGTGTTCAGCAGCACCTGCAATTTTTCTTTGGTAAGTTACTCTGGCTGATCTTAAGGCCTTTGTAGTTTTTGCACGTCATGCACGTCATACGTTTTTATTTTTTTAATGATGTAGATGACCTTTTAACTAAATATTTCTGTACCTCCCTCTCACTTTTGTGCTGTGAGGGAATAAATTCGGCATCTAGACATTTTCACCTGTCTTAAAAAATGAGCTTGCCTGCATATATGTCAAATAAAATGCCACCGAATTAAAAACGAAGTGTTTTTTGCTTTATCTCAAATCAAGAAAGTATGTGGCTTGGCTAGTGCTCCTAGTATTTATACCTTTTTTAGTGTAGTCTATAATTTTTTCATTTGTCTGCATTGCAGTTGTCGGAGGAAAAGGTGAAGGAGGCAGCAAACAAGATGCTTCGCGGGCTTGTGCATTAATGATTATTCACAAACTTTACTCGAAAGGGTTAATTGACGCATATAAGGAACCGCAGACTCAAGAAAATACCGTAGAAATTGTTCCTTTGTATGAAGTGTCCCTGCATTCAACGATTGAAAGCCAGTTGCAGAATTTTGCAGAAAAGTACGATTTGAACGTCGTCCACAAGGTGCGTAACCAGATGCATATGGAAATGTTTGCCACCCCCATACCATTTATTCAATGTTAATGACTTGTAAAATAAGTGATGGAAGGAGGCAATCCAAAATGGCGAACAATGCCCATGGTGGGAGTTATAAATACTTTTTTTATGTCGTCACTTAATCCAAAATACTCACCTTTGTATTAATTTTGCTTAAGATTGTAAATATTTAAAAATGTCACATCGTTTACTTTAAAAATGTTTACATCTTAAGATTTCTATATATCTTAAGATGTAAACTGAAATCTAGAAAGGAATATCTTTTCCTTTGAAGTCTAAGCGTATAAGACGTAAACATCTAAATATTAATGCTTCAATGCTCAAAACAGTTTAAACACTATAAGGTTCATTGGCTCCCCATAGTGTGTTGCTGTACTGATTCCTAGGGCCTTTTGCACTTGCTCATCACAATCGTCTGAGCATCCGACGGTTTCGTATGTTTTAGTGCTTCGTCAAGTGTTTTGTGTTTCTTCGAAAGAAAGGGCCGCTCAGCAGTTCAGTTCTCACCTCTGACGAGAATTCATGCACGCACCGAAATACCCAGTGGTAAAACATTTATTGTGTAAAAAGTGTAGGAATTTTTTTCTTACCGATCCTTGTGCTGTTTGTTTATCACACTCTGGTAATGGTAATTTGATTAAGACTGTGCGTGCGTGGTGAATGACTGATCTTTGGGCTGCTTCCGAGGAACGCAGGATCGCTAAGCAACTTTCTTCTGGTGATGTGAGTCACTCTGAACCCCCTGGTGGTTCTTTTCCATGTGCCCAGAATTTCCCTTCGCGTATTTTAATCTTGCCACCGCCTTCAAGCGATCATCACTCCGCTCCTGAGCGAGAATCCTTTACCCGCCTGTTTTCAGTTCCAAGTGACCGAGCATGCACTAGGAAGTTCCTAGTGGTGTGAAAAACTTCGTCAGTATTACCCCAGGGAATCTTCTGGGCGAAAAATGACGGCTTTGCGCATTAATTTGCTGACACTGTTAGCGCTATTGCGAAGCAAACAAAGGCTGAAGATAGCAGCCGTAGGCTTAACGCCGTTTGCCCTCTCTGGAAGGCTTGTCTTATCCTTCCGGTTTGTCTGCTTCTCCGGTTTGTCTGCTCTAGATCCTTTGTGTCCATTTCCACTGCTTCGGCAACAAATAAGACTGCCCTTTCAAGGGGAATCAAACGTCAGAAATCTTTAATTTCCAAGTCTATAAAGATTTTTCTTAACAAAATGGCAAAATTAGCCACTCGGACATCTCAAATCACCGACAGTTGGTATGGTAGATAGATCTCTTTATTTATTGCGATGATTATTATTGGACGCTTTCACGTAGCTGTCAATGCCTAGAACATGGTGACACTTGGTATTTTAATTTTTCATTAAGTTTTGACATTGAAATTCCTCGACAAAATCGCTTTTGTTCTTAACTGGAAAAAGATCAAGTAGGTTTGTTTTCAGCCAGTCTGGAAGTCGAGTTCACGAGGTTCTCGACCAATGAGAAGCCTGTGCACGTTATCTATTGCATGTGCGGGAAAAGCAAGTTGGAAGTGTGCGGGAACAACCTCAAGCTCAGAGCTTGGTCAAGTGGGGTTGTTTCTCGCTCTCCTACAGGTCCACGCTTGCTCCCGTGTATAAGAAATCTGAGGCCAGATAACGATGTCTTCCACCACAGCTTGGTGTAGCCAGTGACTGTGTGTGATCGCCGGCTCACAGCATCTTCGATCGTGGGTCAGCTCGATCAGAAAGGGAAACCATGTATCTTAAGTCAGTTAGGATCTACAGGACATTAGTAACCTAATGGTATGTGGGGTTAAGAACATTGGTTTGTACATGTTAATCTTTAAGTGCCATGCTCGAGCAAAATTCGAGCCTAACACAAGCACAGGTTTAAGTATTAAAAACAGAGTCCAAACTATGCGCGAGATGGGCAACAATGGACAAATGACAACAATACTAGGTTCCTTAACAAGCCGACTCGATGGAGACGGCCGTGGCCGAGTTCGTAGAGGTGTGTGCGTCACGTTAATGAGCTCTTCTAGTTGCTAGTTCGAGTCCCATCCAGGTTACCCCTACTTTTGTAGAGAGATAAGATTAACGTAGCACTTGAGGGTTAATTATTTGGCAGTTTAAGAAATGGCAGTCTTACGAAATGGTGCAAGAGCCTGCATGCCCTAACTTCCATCAGGAGTTGGCAGTTTTATTTTATTCTTCAAAATGCTTTATTGTTGAAGCAAAACATTACACACATGCAACACGATCAAGGTAAATAACTAAACGATGTTGGAGGTTATACTAAATGGCTGATGTTTGAGCTTTCGTTCTACTACTGGACTTGCAAGCTAACCATTGTACGAGATGCTGCTTGGAAACCAATTGATAATACTATAATACACCCGGATCTACTACTACTTTGTCAATTGTTGTTCTTGGATTTTAGCATACAAGCCTGAGAGCGGTGGAAGGCTACCTAGCTAGAGACAGAGTCACTGCTGCCAGTGTATCAATTGGTTGGGGCCCTAGGGAACGTAAAGTACATCCACTACTTAACAGTAGGGTTTTAATTTAATTAGGTTCTTGCAATGGAGTAGACTCGTCCCCAAACAAAAGTACACGACTTTGGCATTGAGTTAGTTAATGATGGTCTCCATGATGATATTCCTTGGTGCAAATGCTGGAAGGTAGAGATTTTTAAATCCATTTATTATGATTTAGGGGTTGCAATTTGTTCATATCAGGAAGAGAGTGAAGGTGGTAGTGTGGTTGTGCATAAAGAGGTCACTTCGAATTGACCATTGGTATGTTAATTTAAAAGTTTACACAATTATCTGGTGCGTGATCTAAAAGCGCCCCCCCCCCCCCCCCAGGATGCCACTAATGGCATCGTCAACGTCAACGCTAACGTCAAGGTTCCCTTTCTTAACAAAACGATACGGAAGCGTAAGTGCAATCAGTGCAAATTCCTAACAAAGGCAATGACCAAACATAGTATAAATAAATCAATAAATTTGTATTCAAGGGAGGGAAATTTGCAGGTAATTTGGATAGATGATGATGGAATCGCCTTGTTTAGCGTTTTTGTTAATGCCTCTTTCTCTCGCGTGGCGATCACCAAGTAGAAATTTCATAATGCGGATGAGGGAGCAGTAGAGTAAGACAGGGTTCTCCTAGACAGAGCGGGGAATTCTCAATATGGTGAAACGTCGCAGGAGCCCAATGCCACACAACAAAAACTTAAAAAGTTGGTGTAGTCTTGTTCTGTTCTAAGTGCTTAGGTTGATTTAAAATGTAATTTACAGGTTAGACTGGTGCTAGTTTCTTTTGTGTTTATTTTTTTAATTTTTGAGAGGTCGTTTTTAATACGGTAACAAGGCCAAAGTTGGATTATTGCAGTGCTGTGTGGGATCACTACATGAAAAATCTGTCGGACTGTGTGGAACGGGTTACGCGTAGGGCTGCTAGGATGGTGTATGGTGCCTATAAAAGAGATGGCTGTGTCACTGCTACGTGCAACAAATTGAAATGGCTTTCTTCAGCCAACAGAAGGAAAATGGACTGCTAAGGCTTTTTCTGTATTTTCAGCGGCTGCACTCTCCTGGATCCTTCTGTTTGTTTGTGCTGCCCCGTATTTTTTGTGTAGGCACAATCATGCCAGAAGATCAAGCGCTACTAGTACAACAAAAACGTGCTGGCCAGGTCTTTCTTCCCGCGCACTAAACTCATTAACTGGAATGACTTGACCTATGATGATATCTTTTCCACAAGTGATACAGCCTTTGCTACAAAGTTGAGAAAAGACTGGCAGCCTCAAACATGCAGCCATATTACTTAAATTGTTGAAAATTATTTTATCATTTTGCTTGTTTTTTTTTTTTTTGTATTTGTCTTGAAAGTGTGTGTCTTTTGAAATTGCATTTATTGCTCTTTTGGCCGTTGCAATTATTTTATAAATAAATAAATAAATAAATAATTTACCAGTAGTGCAAGTGTTCTGCTTTTTTTTCACTTGAACGTTGATGTAATTTGTATTTATCATGCTTGCAGCCGAAATTCAGGGACAATATTTCCTTAACCGTCAATAACGACAACCGTTATAGTCAGAATGGTTCAGTAAGTACCGAAAAGGACAAAGTTGTATCCTGGACGCCGCCAATACCAAAGATAAATCCTTGGAGCCAAAACAGTCGGAACAACAATTTGCCATCCGCGCACGTAAGTGAGGTTACTGTTAACATCAAGTACACTGTATTATGTAGTTAGCAAGTAATAATGCAAGTCCCTTTTCTGTATGCTTCTAAACACAATTAGAAGTTCATTGACGAAATTTACAAATGGCCCGATGACCCTTGGATCGATCCTTGTGAACATTGGCTCAGAAGCCCTGCTAATAACCCTACGTTACCTAAAGCAAAGGTACCCCCTTTCCTCTCTCTTGATCTGAACAGCCGCTGCTTTTTCCTAATTCTTCTTGATTTGGCTCCTGTGCACTTAGCGGTCAGGGTCTCTGCAGCCAAAAAAGTAGGCTGGTTTGAAAAAAAATGGTCACTTATCTGTGGCCTACAAAATATGTTGGTTTAAAAAGAGACTAATGTTCAGTTTGGCGATTGCAGCCACCAAGATATACAGTGCAGGATCCCATTGTCTAGTGAGATGGCATGTGGGAGCCACTATGTCTGTGGAAAGTTCCCTTTGCTAAAGCCATACAAAGTAAAAAAAAAAATGGTTGTCAGGCCCGTCCCACATCGATATTATTTGTGAGAAATAAAAATAATGACGCGGCATTAAATAGTGACTTCCAAATCAATATTTGTCTCATCACTACTGTTGTATCAATACTACATAATCCGCCGCATCAACTAAAAAACCTCGCATCAATTTATTAATTTTTTGGTTTCTGAATACGATCTATACTTGTTTCGAATAAAAATTTCCGAAAATAGCTTTTGAAATGATGTGTTGAAGCAATCTGGCTATTTTTTTTTTTTTTTAATGTGTGGAGTCAACACCTTCCCCTTGAAGTAATATCTTTCCTTCAAGGAGAAATAAAAGCTTTAACCACTATTTGGATGGATTGCTTTCGGAAGACGAACATGCCGGGACATACACATGTGCTGGAGTTTGTTTTAGTTCTGAAAACTACAGAAACTACAAAAACGATAATTCAGGATGGCGTTAGTATCGGTGCAAACTGAATGTCGGACCAAAACTTAACGGAATTGGGAAATTTTAGCCGGATTTAAGTGTAAGTCGACCATTTGAAAACGTCAAACACACCTTTGATGTCATTCATGACTTGTTCGTCCAATAAAAATGCTTCAGCATGAAAAAGGGTTTTTTTTTTGTTTACCACAAAATGTTAGAATTTTTTAAGCCTCATTCCTCGTCAGTTTTCAACTTTCTGTGCCTGGGAAACACTTTTTTTATCTTTGCATGGCCTAATTAATCAAATATCACACTACTTTGTCATTTGGCATTGTGTTCTGTCTAGGCTGATTGGTTGTCTTGGCTGCTTGGCCGTCGAGTGCACGCACTTCTTGGTTATTTTCTCAAGACACTCCTATTCACTATTATAGTACAACAATTACGCTAAATTTTCAAAACTGTGACACAACAGCATCTGCTAATTTTCAGCACAGTATTAAAGATGTTCTACTGCTCATCAGGGTTTTTACATGTTTTTTCAAAACTTTGGTTTTCTTACATTTTGTTTTCGAGGACTTGAATGCCTTCAATACCTTGAATGCCTTACACATTCAGGGCATGGAAAACACCCTTGTTAGAAGCATCATCGAATATGCAAACCAAGCGCGGTGGATCAGACTTGAAGGAGAAGGTGTGTAACTTACGCGACAAGGAGACAGTGGAAAGATTACAGAGACGTGTTACAAAGAGGGTCATTGGTTTATCCAATCCAGTGAACGTTTACGACGACGCAGTCTTCCCACACTCGCTTATCGACGTTCTTGCGGAGATGTTATCTTTGCATACAATACTGTTAACTCTAACAACCCACTTAAGATATCTTGGCTCGTTGTCACTGATGATCCTGGGACCAAAAACCACGGAGCTATGGTTGTGAAACAAGGTTGTCAACGTTGAAACAACGAGTGTGCAACATGTGGAATAAGCTGTCGGCGGAAGTTGCGAAAGCCCCTTCTGTGCTCACAATCAAAAAACATCGTGATATTGTGTTACCTTCTCTAATACCACCCACGACTATAAAAATTGGTAGTAGGGAATACTTGACATAAGTCAGTAGGCTTCCGGTCGAATTTTCATTCAAATTCAAAACAGACGAGTAGTAGAACATCTTGAAGATGCTGTTGCGAGTGTCTGTTTTGAAAATTTGGTGTAATTGTTGAACTACAGTAGAACCTCGATCATCCGAACTAATTGGGACCACGGGATGTTCGTATAGTCGAATTTACATGCAGAACAAAGGAATTAAACTTTTAATTTCATTCAATTTTAGTGTTAGTGAACGTTATGTGAATGTACAACTTCTAAAAAAAAATTTGTAATGTAATGCTTCCAGAAACAGAATAAAGGATGTTCAAATCTTGTTCCTTATCTAAAAATCGGCAATTTTTTTACTAATTTCCAAGAATGGGAATAAATTCGGATAAATTAATCAGGGTTTTTGGATAATCGAGGTTCTACTATATAATGATTTTGAACTTTCAAAGTGAACTCCGCATTCATTCTTCACTATTTTGGCTACTAATTGGTGTGATACAGCGTAACTGAAATTGATAAAATGGCAATGTTTGTTTTCCTCACTTATATTAAGTGGTGATGTCGGAATGCGTTAAAAATTACAGCCAAGACACACAAGTTGTTCTTGGGCATACCATTTATACGGGTTAACATAAACATTATAAATTTGTTTAATATTTTATTATTTGTATACTCTTGAGGTCTGTGGTATACTGGATAATCAGGACTGTAGCTAGAAATTTTTTTTTGGGAGGGCCAATAAAAGCATTTTATGCAAGGCCAAACGGGTTAATGTTCGGAACCCCTTTCTGCAATGACAACTGGTTCCTCTCTTCTTCCCTAGCTCTTCTTGAATTTGGGATCCTTCTTAGTCCATCTTCGTATGCAGTTTTTAATAAGGACAGATAAAGCTTTCTGGAAGAAAAGCAAAGTAGGAATGCTAGGCTGGTTTTTTCCCAATCGTTGTGATAAAAATACCACCCTATCTTCAATCTCAACTTATTTTAATCAGTTCGAGAACAAGAGCTTCAAAATGCAAACCTTGTCTTCAATCAAGAACTCTTATGAAGCCGAGGAATGGGCAGTAGCCATAGACCTGGAAGATGCTTACCTGTACATCCCTCTTCATCCCAGTATCTTTCATTTCTTCCAGTTCGTCTTTCAGGGAGTTGGGTACCACTACCATTGAGGCTAAAGATGGCTCCAAGAATCGCCACATGCATCACTCTCCCAGTCCTAGCCACTTTTCATTCCGGAGAAATTCTCTCCCATGCTTATCTGGACTACTGGTTCCTCTGGAACGAAGACTCAAAGAAGGTCCTTCAGAAACTGGCCAACCTTGGACTTAGAATAAATGTTCAGAAATTCCAGCTAACTCGATGAAGACCTTCAACTTTCTTGGGGCTTTGTGTGACGTGACAAGTTTGACCGTCTGCCCAACATCATAGCGATTTCTGTCAATCAAGACTCTTCTCGACCTCTTGGCTCTTCAAACCTTCGCGATACGGAAACTTTGTGCAGGATCATAGGACTGCTAGACACAGCAGCCGATCTGGTGCCATATGGTCGCTGGAGAGTGCGTCCTCTGCTCTGGTATCAGAAGCAACCATGGAGACCGGCAAAAGATCATTACAAGATTCACATCACCATGTCGCCTCTTTTCCCGAAGCAAGAAACACTATGGTGATGTGACCCTGTCAACATCACACAGGGTGTCCGAATCAAGGAAGAGGAACCACACATGATTCTCATCACGGATGCATCCACCACAGGATGGGGGTGCCCACCTCCTCTCTTCCACCACTTTGGGAATTGGAATACAGATGAAAAGAAACATCACAAAAATGTATTGGAACTCAGAGCGATTTATCTTGCAATGTTACATTTTCGAGAACGCTCAAGCAGAAAACGATTCAAATCCAAACTGACAACATAACAGCGGTGATTTACCTGAACAAGAAAGTCGGGACGCATTCACATCCTTTTTGCCTTCAAGCGGATTTGATTTTTCTTCTAGCAATCCAAAAAGAAATGAAGATCTTGCCTCTTCACATCTCGGGTTGCAGAAACGGTATAGCAGATACCCTGTCCCGAAGATCCCAACGACGGAATAGACTCTAAAAATCCCAGTTTGCAAGAAGATTTTCAACTTATGGGGCACTCAATGATGGAAGCTACGAGTCAAAACCGTTGCCTTCCCTACTACTTCTGCCCCTTTCCGGATTCTCAAGCTTGGGGAATTGACACTCTGATGACACCATGGCACGGGATGTTTGGGCACATCTTCTCTCCTTTCACCCTTCCAAGGGATATTCATCCTGATCGCACCTCTTTGGCTAGTGCAACCGTGGTTCGCGTCGCTTTTAAACCTCGTAAGCGACTTCTCGAGGAAGATTCCGCTGGAAGATGACCTTATATCACAGTAGAGCAGAAGAGTCATCTATCAGGGCCTGTCAGTCCAACTTCATGCCTGGCTACTCCTCCAACTCAGTTGACGGGATTTAAGAACAGGTTGCTAATCACATCATCACCTGCATCCAAAAGATAAAATGGCTAAGTCCCACAGCAGGTCAAACGGTCGGGGCTCAAAAACTGGTCGTGTAAACTATGAAGGCAAGTGGAGTAGATGGCTTTGTTGGTGTCACGGGAAAAAGATTCATTCTTTGGTTCCATCTGTCCCCCAATTAATGGATTTTTTCATCACGCATTTCGTCTTGGGGCATGAACCTGCCTATCATGCTCTTCTGTTCATCTTTAAATTGCATCTTCAGCGTTGTAGGTCACACTTCATGCCCTGAAGGTTTTCGAATTACAAGCCTCTTCAGGGCCTATGGAATTGAAACACCTATCACTAGAAGACTTCTTCCCACAGTGGGACCTCCCACTTTGTAGACCAGCCTTCTGCATGTACCATATGTACCACTTTCACAATTATCTTTAGGACTTCTAACTAAAAATAGTTTTCCTGGTAGCCCTCGCCTCTGGTAAAAGATGTAGTGAAATTCAAGCTCTTTCGGCATTTTGAGAAGAAATGATTTTGCCATGAGGCTCATTCCGAAACTATCCCTCCACTCGGTTCCTGCGCTAGGACGAAAGTGGGGTAAACACACTCCGCGTTTGCTGGTTCACACTGAAGACCCGAATTGAAGCTTACCAAAAGTGGCCCCCACTGGGCACTCGCATCCAACGTCCGGGCTTTAGTCGAGCAAGCCGGACTTCTCACCCATTGAAAGTTGGAGAATAGGTTGAGGGCGTTTCTACCCCAAGGCCTCTAATCATTTGCTTTAGTGGATGAGACTGCGTTACGTCCGTGCGCCTTCTATCCCGAGGCTTAAAGAACTCCAATGGATTGAGATGTTGAAGTTTCATGTTATCTTTAAGCTTCCTACTCTTTCTGGAAGAGCTGAACCTTTTCTTTCTTTCCGATCAACCACTGGACAGACATCACCAGCTGTGATTGTGGCCTGGATTAAGACTGTCATTTCATTTGCCTATGAGAACTATGATTAAGCTTCTGCATCAATAAAATGTCAAGAAGATGGCCGATGAAGTTCGTGCCCTGTTTGCATTCTGGGCTGCCTTCAATGCTGTCCCATGGAAGAAAATCCTGCAGGTAGCCTCGGGAAGAATGAAACTGCCTTCACTTCTCATTATCTGCGGGTCATGACTGCTCAAGCTGCTGCATTATCTTCCCTTGGTCCCATTTACGTCCACCAGAAAATATTACAAACAAAAACGCCAAGTGTGCCGTAAAAAAGGGGGTTATATGATTGAAGTTACACTTGTTAAAAGGTACACGTATAAAAATTGACGATTTTTAATTGAAATAATCAAATGTACAGTTGAAAAAAATTGCATCTGTTTAAGTGCTGTTGTGCTTTACTTTTTAAATATATGATTGGTAAAGCACAACAGCAATTAAACAGATGCAATTTTCTCAACTGTACATTTGATTATTTTAATTAAAAATCATCAATTTTTATCCGTGTACCTTTTAACAAGTAAAGTGTAACTTCAATCATATAACCCCTTTTTTTACGTCTATGGCGTCGCACAACAAAGGGTTATGCATGCAGTCGATTGTTGCTGGCCACTTTGAAACAATTCAACTCAGCCCTGAAAGCCTGCATTTACGAAATAAATACGCCGTTTCTAGCTGCCAATTTCGAGGCCGGTGGCCAGTGGCCTCTGGCCTCGAAATTAACAACGTAGTTTAGTTTGAATCTATACGCGTTTAGCTGAAACACGGATTGTTTCATTTTGCCCTTCGACAATCAACTTTTTAGCAAAGGCATAACATGTGCACGAAAAATGGATCTGGATTTTGCTAAGTGGCATTGTTCCCTAATTACAATGGTGAAAACAATGTAAAAACAATCAAAATGATCGTTTAGGGACCCGTTGTAACGGACATTGGCTCAGCCTCGTACCTACTTGTGTGCTGTTACTTTGTGGTTGACTTATGTTGGGGCCAAAATCGTTGTGTGACTGCAAGGACTTTTAGGTTTTGCGCCAAAACCATGCACGGACGTGCTGGAGAACGTGGCCAAGTATTGTTGGCCACGATTGGTAAAAACTTTGTAACCGAGAACAGGATTGGTTAACGAACTCAAGAGCTGATTGGTTGTCCCTTGGAACTCTGGATCCGACCGGAGCACATAAAAGTCAAGGACTTCAGAACCCGGTGTTCTATTCCCGTTGATTCTTGTGTTGAGAAAGAACGTAATAATGTAACCCAAATCTTGCCATGATTATTCCGTATTAAACAAGGTTTAACTACTTCAAGTTTGGCTTCTACATTGAACACCGTTACACCGTAACTCCGGAATGGATGGACAAATCGAAAAAGTGGTCAATCTGAGGATGAAGCCCAGGGAAATTTCTGGCTAAGATCATGTTTCAGATTTTAGGTAGGTGCAGTAATTTTTTCTGAAAACGTGTCACACAAAAACAAGAACAACCACAACAACAAGAAGTGAACACTTTTTAAATTTACGTGTGGCTCCGTACGTTTACTCTTGCACCGAATTGCTTAAAAGTTGGTATAAAGTTGGGAAAAGTTGCTATCTACTATCTGGCCAAGTTTGGTCGAAATATATTGAATAGAAACGGAGAAGTTAATAATTTTAGTTGTGCTGGAACGAGGACTTCAATCATATCGCCGTGTATGATAAGGCAGTAGCCTAGTCGCAACAACGACAACTTCCCACCACCTGGATTGTCGAATTCTGGACAATGCAGTAAAAACTGATTTATCCCATTCAGGCTGAGGAATGGGGAAACCAACGTTTTTATTTTGCCAAAAAAATACCGCTTTGGACATTCCAAATGCACCACTTCATTTGTTTTTATTTGTTTTTATCAGGTCGTTTGCTTTAGTGTTTGTAATTTTGCAGTTAGTCCCAAAATGATCGTTAAAAGATGTCAAGAATTTTAGTAGATAAGAGCCCAATAGCTGGCTCCTTGTACTAAATCAAATTCTAATTCCCATTCAAAATTAATTCTTGTATGAAAAATTAAAAATTAAATAAAAATAAAAACAGGATACCATGTCATTTTTTTAAGAAGAAACTGCCCAAGAACCACAATTTCTTTATTTTATATTTTCGTTGTTATATTTATTTTTTTTCTTTTGCTTGTTTTAGATCCTGGAAGCTAACCAAATGCTTCCCATCTTTGAGTCTAAAGATGCTATTACCTATGCAGTAGAAAATAATCCTGTTGTTATTATTCGGGGTGTAGCCGGTTCTGGCAAAAGTACCCAGGTATACATCATTCTGGCAACTAAAAGTAGTTTGATTTAAAACGTCCAGTTAACGGCTATACCTAAGTTTGCCTTTTTTGGATTTTAGGTGCCGCAGTACATTTTAGATGGTT
>JAHWFP010072788.1:47100-58491 GCA_023313725.1 Lithobius niger | reverse complement strand
GAACAAACACAGTTCAAAAATTAAATTTTTGGAGTTGTTTTGAAGATATGCATTGTAAGGCTAAGAACTTTGTTTCACATTTTTTTTAATCCAGCAATTACTCTGATAAGTCTACCAACATTTCAAAAGCTGTGTTTAGCTCTGCTTTTTTGTCAACCTAAGATTAAATGTGGAATCGAAGAAAACATTGTGAAGCATAGGAAATAAGAAGGTGTGTAGTATCTACATGGCAAATATTCTGCAGCCATAGGCGGGCTGATATTTGCAAGTTCTCATAATTTGTCTGTGTTCAGAAAGGATGTGAAGCACACACAGCGTTAATAATAGCGTACAAAAAAATATAGTATTTGCGGTGTCATTGTTGACTTAATGTGCTCTTGGTAAGCAATATACGAAACGCTGATAGCTAGTCCCACACTTGTTTTGTCGCAGGGGACACAACCCCTTACTGACAAAAACACATCTTCGGTGTAAGGGGAGCTCGTTGGTCATGGTTAAAATGACTTACCTGGTTTTCAAACCTTGCCTTTTTCACCACTGATTCAAAGAAGAAAGAGGCCTGGAAATGTGCTATTCTCCTGTTGATGAGGGCATGTAAAAAATTCCAGTAATATCCTAGGAAAACTCCCTTTCTATCCTGAGACCTTAGCAGCAGCAAATGGATGTTAAGCACAGTATTTCATCTTTTTTCCCCCTTGGGATTAAGTGTTAGGTTTTTTGCCCCCCTCTCGTACATTTTCTAACTAATGTGGGTCTTGAATAAACTGTTTGTTGTGTTACTGTGAAAGTTTTCGTCAAGTTCAGAGTTATAATTTGGAGAATTACAATATTTACCTCTCATTTTCACAAACACAGTGTCTGCTTCTTGCAAATTTTCAATGGCAGCCTGCCAGCCATTGAAAATTTGCAAGAAGTATACACTGTCTTGTTGGTGAAAATGAGCGGTAAATATTTTAATTCTCCGAATTATAACTCTGAATGTGGGTCTTCTGAGAAAGACGGCATTGTCGGTTCAACAGTAAAAGACAGATGACAGTAAACGAAAACGTCACACCGCTTACTATGAAAATTCATCTTACAATAAAGGAAAACTATTTTGCGGGGATGGGGGGGGGAGGGAGGGTGGCAGACCACGTCGTACAACTTTGTTCCACAAGTTATTTTAGCAGACTCATCCATTACTGTACGAGCAATGGCAACATAATGCTTAAAGCTCGCCATGTGTGGGATGAGCGCCTTTCTAGTTAATCTACCTCAAAGGTTGTCCACCATTTTGTATGACATTTGGAATTGAAATACAATGGTTGAGGTAAAAAAAATACATTAATTAATAATTCATGTGAGAAAATCTGTTCAGAAGACAAATAATAAAAAAAAAGGTTTTGTACTTGTACGCGTTTTCATTTTTTTTTCGGGGTTGGGACTGCACATAGTAATCTAACCGCCTTTTTGTAAATGCCATGACTTACGAGCAGCTTGCTTGTTGAGGGTTGTTTTGTTAACCATTTAAAAATACAAAAATGCATATTGCTACTATGAGAATTTTTTAGACTTCTAATAATGCTTCCAAATCTCCAGGGCCCGGGAACAGCGCCGATAAGTGGGAACTGGCAGGCTTAGTGCGGTATACCACCTTCTGGTCGTTACATGAACTAAAATAACAAATTCAAGTTGCTGGGGGGGGGGGGGCGCACTAAGACGAGATTGATTGGCAGAGGACAAACACTTATGTTTCAAATTCTGCACATGATTTACATCTTCGTCGATTAGAATCATTAACCATCCAAGCACATGTCCGTGAAAGGAGGACCTTGATGAACATCCAACGTTCATCAAGTTTCCATCCAAGTCTCCAGGGCCCAGGAACAGCGCCGACGAGTGGGAACTGCAAGCTCGGTGTAGTACAGCTGGTTAGTACTTGAACTAAAATAACAAATTCAAGTTGCTGGGGGGTGTGGGGAGGACACAAAGACGAGATTGATTGGCAACAGGACTGAAACACTACATGTTTCAAATTCTGCACATGATTTACATCTTCGTCGACTATAATCATTAACCATCCAAGCACACATCCAAGAAAGAAGGACCTTGAAGAACAGCCAAGGTTCATCAGCACCGTCTTTATGATAAACTCTCAGAGTGGTGGAGTGAGCCAAACAAATATAGGAAGCTACGATCACCACAAATTTTGAATCAAAAGGACATTAACCGAGAATCGTCGAAGGCTTCAAAAATACTCCTGAAGAAGACAGTTGTATAACGAGTGACCATCATCATCCTCCAGTAGAAAACTGTCGAAATATGCAAAATATTGTATTGTATATTCGTTGCGAGATTAAGCGTACAATTTGAACTCTTGAATTTGTTAAGCATAATAAAAATAGTAAATAAATAAAAATACTTACTTTTCAGCCACATGACATTAACGCAGTTTTAGGCGCAGAAACAGTTGCTAACGAAAGAGAAGAAAGGATTGGCGAAACTTGTGGATACATAACTTCGTATGAAATTGCTCTTCCAAGAACTTTCCAGGCCATCACCTACTGTACTGCAGGTAATTTATTGGGAATTATGTTTTGCTGCTTTGTGCGTAATCTCGAATTATCCACAGTTAACTTTTTTTTTTACCTAGGTTCCTAGGTTCTCAACCCCTTCAATACCAGTAACGAACATACGTTAGTCTTGAAGACGTGTGCGAGCTGCACTATAATGAACGTAGCATTACCTTTCCTCTGTTGGCTGCCTTGCCTGTTGTTTCAGTGACCTAACATTTAGCTAACCATTCTTTCGGTCTGGCTTCACAGACCAAAAATTTGTTACAATGGGTTTGTCTGCTGATAGATGTTAATTTGTTTTGACCATATGTTGAAATCTGGTTTGTTTAGGCAAGAGTAAATTTTGTGCTCGGTTGCGCAGGGGTTAAAATAATAAAATTGTAAAATCATCAAATGATGGCACCGGGGGTTGCCTTTAGTGTGACCACTTAATGTGTCATGATCTCGCTGTAATATTTAGGCTGTGAAAAGAAATATGTTTCATTCTCGGGATTTTCATTCCAAAGTAACCAGGCTTTTTATTTTATTTTTTATTTTATTGGAAGTAACTCAAGTCTGTTTTATCTTCTGAACACGCTTGGATTTTAATTTTACCAAGCTGCAAGTGGTTAGCTTAACCCTTTAGCAAGGACGGAATTTTTCCGCAATAAAAATTTTCCTTTTCCGCGACGCGATCCGCGATGGACAAAATGCAAAATTCCACGATAAAATCGGCTAATTCCACGAGTGGGTGCAGCAGCAAATTAAGCTAGAAGACGGCAGTGAAGACGAAAACCGGAATTATAAGATACGAAACCGCTAGAACGCTCCTGTCAGCGTTCGTATCAAGTATATCCGAACAGGCGTTTAAAAAAAGATTTGTAAATCTCAATTTTTATTATCATTTACTGCTGAAAAATCTTAACTATAACTCAAATTAAGCGGAATTCCACGAAATGCGACATTTTCCACGGCAAACCTCAAATTCCACGAAATTCCACAATACAAAATGGAACCTAGACTCTGTAACCGACATTTTACTCTTAGACAGAATGTGTTATTGATTTTTTTTGGAAAGATGATAATTTTCCACGATCGTGGAATCGTGTAAAAACTCCATCCTTGCCCTTTAGGGACGGGTGCGCCCAAATGCGCCCGCTGTTTAATCATTCTTTACAGCTCTTCTACAGGTCAGATTGAAAACTTTCAGCCAATAACAGTGAAACTAAAAATGTGATATGAAGGCCAGATCATTAGGGAAAAAAATGACACAAGTTTCATTCCCTTACTTCAAGTGGGTGAGAAGCTATTAATTTTTTTCTATAAGTTCGTTACGAGACTTCAGCGCAAATGCAGTCCTTAAAGGGTTAACATAGAGTACAGTCATTGAGTGCCAAGTTAGGCTAAATAATACTTTCCGCTTACAGAATTGCTTTTACTTGAAAGGTAATAACTTTAGCTTGTGCCAGTGGTGGAACTACCATACCGCAAAACGCGCAATGCAGTGGGGGAGGGGGGTTAAAGGGGGCACAGCCCAGACCACCCACTCCATACGAACGATTCGAAAGCAAGTACGGAATTCTAGTCTCCAGACGCTAAATTTCCTAAACTGAAAATAAAATTTAATTGAAGTGAACTAAGTCGCATAAATATCAATTTATAATTATGCATTACGTTTGTTAAACACAAATGTACATAATACTGTCTACAGTATTTATTTAAATTGAAAGTTGCGGCTTTGCGTCGACGTTGATTGTTGTTTCGCTGTTCGCGTTCTATCATAGCAACTGATGGGGAATCACGTTCCTTCCTTCCTACCCCTTTTTTTTTCGTTTCGCCTGTTCGGTTGTAAGGGAACAACTGCTTCGTGCCGAAAGTTAAAACTTTGCGAAACGTGGCGGGCTAGGAGGGCCATTTGTTTGTGCATTTCTTTGCGAGGTTGTTCTATTATGGTTAAGAATAAATCGCACCTCGTTTTCCTGTGGAAGTCGTTTCACTAAAAACATAGCTTCAAAAGGAAATTTCTTGTCTACAAAGCATGCGCGAATTTGCGGATTTGGTGTTAATAAAGTATCGCACTGTATCCAGCTAAGTTAACGTCCAATTATTGTTTTTAATTTTGCCTGTCTCATTTGCAACGGCGGAATGCTCATTTTCTAAATTGAAACAAATATAAAACTACCTGTGAAACAGTATGGCGTAAACTCGCATTAGTGATTTGGCAATTATCGCAATAAATTCAGAAGAAACAACTAAATTGTATACAAAAGACTTAGCTCGAGCCAAGGCCCAAACGAAAGACTTATCAGAAATGCTGTTGGCTTGTAGATTTCTCTAGACGTAGGAGGCATTTTTTATTAATATCTTTTCTGTTTGCTGCGCATCAATACATGTAACGGAAAACATCTAGCATCTGACTAAAATAAAGGTACATTGGTAATAGGCCACCTGCTAAAATTATACACTAGAAAATAATGGAGTAGGCCTACAGTAAGCCACCGTTATACATTTGTTTCATCGGAGTGGCGTGACCCAGATTCAAACTAGCAGCCTAATTTGTCCCACTGGCATAGCGATAATTACCATGGCCACTCATCCACTGGCTATGGAAGAGTAATCATAGTGATAAAGGCGCCCAAATACGTGAAGTTCCGCCACTGGCTTGCACTAGCAAATAAAAAGTGATGAACAGGGGCAAATTTGTCCACAAGGCATGCCCTGAGAACGACTAATTTTTTTCGTGGCCTTAGCATTCCTCTTAGCAATAGTACTTCTGTACTCTTAGCAATAGTACTTCTAATTTTTGCTTAATTTTTGTAAAATCATTTCTATTTTTCAGCAACTCTTCTTCAGAACTTGGCAGATGGTTTGAAAGGGGTTTCCCATATCATCCTGGATGAAATACATGAGCGAAATTTGTACATTGATGTACTCCTAACTGTTCTGAAAGACATGACTGCCATTTACCCAAGGCTACATATCGTGTTGATGACTGCGACTGTGGATACGAAACCATTTTCATTGTACTTCAATCAATGTCCGGTTGTTGAAGTAGTCTGTCGTTCATACGATGTTCATGGTGAGTAAATTAGGTGCTGTAGTCAAAGAAATAAAATTTGTGGGAAGCGTTGTACGGGATAAAGTTAAAAAAAAAAAAAAAAAAAGTGATGTGGTGATATTTCTAGGGAAGCTCTTCATTGATTAGGGGGACTAATTTCATTCAATATAAGGGTTTAGTCTGTCCGATACCTATTTTTTTTTATACCGATACCAACAATATCGGACAATTCGATACCATGCCGATACCATTGGGACGGCGATACCGAGGCTCGAGTCTAGTCAATGATTAGCAACGGTGATTAAATTTGGATATACTACCATAAAATCCATATAGTTAAATTAATAATGGCAAAATGTGGTACGCTAGATTGAAATTTTCAGGCCACCTGGTCATGAAATTCGCATGAGTTTGAAGTTAGCCGTTTTGTTTGCGGCAACGGCGCAAGGTATTAGGGGAAATAGGAAACTTTCGATCCAATACCACCTGATAACAGTATTGACCAGTATTAATATCAGCAAGAATTTATAGGGAATTCTTGATATCAGACAGCATTAATAGCCGGTACAGAAAGGGTGGATCAAAGGTTTATGCCTGCTTTGTTAACGTTAACAAAGCCTTCGACAAGGTTCCCCAATTTCATAATAAACTATTTACTTCTCTTCATCAACGAGGCTTCTCTAGTAATATCATTGCATTGATTCAGGACATTTACGCCCAGCAAAGTCTGGTGGTTCTTTGGGAACAAGGCAATTCTAGCCCATTCCAGGCAACTTGCGGGGAACGTCAAGGTAGTCCACTCTCCCCTTTTTTGTTCAGTCTGTTCGCTGACGACGACGTGCAGAATATTCGTGTTTCGCAGCTCGGCTATTTCACTCCTGATCTCATATAGGCTGATGCTCTTTTATCGGGTCTTGCATCGACGGACCATACTTGAGCCTGATAAACATTGTAAACCCCCCGATTTTCTTGGTAGGCTAGACCATTCGATGAAAGTAAGGAGGTAACAGTGTCAGAAAAATGTGTTTGCGGGGTCTTTTCCCCCCCGTACTATTATTGATTGGAACAAACTACCAAACGAGTTTGTCACCTGCAAAACTGAAAGTGCTTTTTCAACCAAAGTGATTTCTAACCGAAGAATTTTAGAATGTAGCCATGCTATCTAGACACACGCTAGTGTGTCGCCGCCAAGTAACAGATCGTCCGATTGTAGACATTGTGGATGAAAAAAAGGCGGCTGCACTAGCAGACTGTGTCTTTTAACTGAAACCAACTTATACCTCATTTCAGCATATTGGTGTAAATTCCCCATGCGGTAGAAATGTTTGCAAATCGTTTGAATAAGGTATCTTGGGTCCAGTAACGAAGAAAACGTAAACACGAAAATGTGGGAACGTGTCCTTCATGGAGAACAAGTGCCCTCAATAACGATGAATTTGTGTTACTGGTGACTAGCAACTAGTAGCTAGTCCGCAGGCTCCCATGTTAATTCTCTTATGCTATAACGACACGTCTACAGCTGATTAGGGAAAGTTGCCAGATCTAAATTTCGACAGACAGGTTAAGTGTCGTATGGAGAAGTGCCTTTTCCTAAAATGGGGGTTGCAGCTGTAAGCATGTGGCCCTGAAGTGGCTCGTAAATGCAAATTTATTGTTGTAACCATTGTTTGTATTGTCATCCAACTGTAGATTATAACATGCTTAAGTGTTACACGCTTATCGTGTCAGTACCTAATTGTCTGAATTCATTGTTGTTGCAAATAGGTGGTTCACTAAGAGACGTAGTATCTTTTATTGCTAAGGTTTGGTCGGCTTTTTATTACGGTACGCGAATCCAAACTAAATTATCGGCCCCACTACGATAAACGGGACAATTATGTGTTCGTGAAAACCGTGGTAACTAAGTGATTAAATGATTAACGTTAACCGAGGTAGGGCCAAGTGAGGAAACAAAGCGAACTAATATCAGCGTCAAACCGTGTCAATTTCTCTGACGTAATGGCTAATTGGGCCACGGCAAATGTGAAAATTATGAATGAACAAATTTATAGACATAAAATTCCTCCAGACAGAAAAGGTAGAGAGGACGATTAAACAGTCTGATCCTTCGTTCGTTCACAGTCCTATGAGAGTTGTGATATCCACCGAAAACCATAACTGGTATAAGAGAAGCCGCCAAGTTTCAAAAAAGGGTCGGCCTTTCAAAGTAGTGATATCATTCAACCAGGGAAAGGCCACCAAGGTTAATCCTGTTAGCCAAGTTAATCACACCTAATAATACTTTGGGCGTTAAATGAAAACTTGAAGATTGCTACCGCCAGTAGCAATGTTCTAGCTTTCATTTAACTTTCGAACTATTAGTAGGTGCGATTAACTTGGCTGACAGGATTAACCTTGGTGGCCTTTCCTGGTTGAATGATATCACTACTTTGAAAGGCTGACCCTTTTTTTGAAACTTGGCGGCTTCTCTTATACCAGTTATGGTTTTGGGTGGATTTAAGCATATTGTGCTGTGTTGAGTTTTTTATTTAATTTGTTTTAGATTTTTGTATATTAGTGTATTTTATTTTAATATTGCTCGTGGAGCTTGGTAAATTAAACAAACTGTCCACAAATGCCGATGTCCGGGATCTCCGCCAGCTCGCTATGGACCATGTTCAGGGTGTCGCAGTTCTTCAGGACTTGGAAGAGATGTAGGTTTTCTCCCTAACCAATCCCCACCACCCCTGTTGTTCTGTTTTTGTACCTAGTTGTACGGTGGATTAAGAATAAATACGGATGTGCGATACTCGAAAAATTCGAGCCGAGTATGAAACTTGTACTTGAACTCGGCTAGCTGCTCACGTCCATACTAGAAAAACTAAATCCGGTGAAAATGCGATAACTTCGTAAATCTTTGACCGATTTTGGCATTCCACTGTACCAAATCGATCGTCTCGATGAGAACTTTCCAGTGGTGCAGATTAAAATTCAATAACTGAAGCCATTTTTAAGTTATATCCTTAAAACTGGAAAAACATGACCACACAGTCAACTAAGCACCATCTTTGTTCCTATTATCTTAACAATGAAAGGGAAACTTGCAAACAAAATATGTCCATCAAATACTCAAACTCGGCTAGATACTCGATTCTTCTGTTGCAAACTCGGCTTGGCTCGACTCGAATTAAAATTTTTCTACTCGCATATCCCTAAGAAAAATTAAATAAAAGATCTATGTCCGCAAAAAACTAATGGACTAGGCCAAAAAAAATGCAAAAATACAAATTTCTAATTTCTTTGTATTTCTGGTCTCTGCAAGTGATTCTGAGCATCTTTCCTGCGACACCACACTTTTAATTTTTAGATTTTAGCATCGGCATGGGACTTTGAAAAAAAAAATGTTTGGCACTTTGATCCTTTTTAGTTTAGTTCGACTAGCACTTACGAGATGGCGCCACTTGTCCGTGTTTCAGTGATGTGCTATGCTGAGAGTTGGCACATAGAAGCTTTTAAGGACATGGCAAAAGTATGTAGACCTTTAAAAAAAAATTATTTTTTTTCTAAAATGGCACTTGGAACCTTTTCAAATTACAAGCCTCAAATGTGACCGTCAACAAGTTGTAAAATAGCGATCTCCATCACATATGAACCACTGAAGCTTCAAGTTTCATAATGGTTCAAGCACTAGGTTCCGTAAAGAAGCAGGATGAAGAGGAGGACTACAGTACCCTGTTAGGCCCTGCACTATTCCTTCGAAGCACTTCGCATGGGAACGATAAACACCCAAAGCCACCCAGTCGCGACTGCCTGAAAATATGAAGAATACTGGGTGTGCTCTAATCTATATTGCACCAAAATGTCACCAACATTTGTGCGATTAAGATAACACACTGTTGTAGTCAGTCATCAATTTTTAACTTGTCATTTTTTTTATTTTTTAAACTTGGGACCAAATTGTCGTAGGCTTTTTTTTTACTCTTGGGGGACCAACTTTTTTGCTGGGACCCAATTGCCTGGGCACCGTGTTTTCAGGTCCGAATTATCTGGCATCCATCTAAGTAAGTCATCATTTTTTTAACAGTATAAGTTATGGGGGAGGGGGTGCCAAATTAAGCTTTTTTCCCTCCAGATTCACTGATCTTGGCCCGGCCCTGGACAATAATGCACAAACGAAGCAAGCAGTCTGCATTAAAGATTGGCCTTGTGAGGATACACAATACACCAATCTGAGAAAGAAAGAAAAGACAACTGCCCCGACTGGGACTCAAACCCAGGACTTCCCGTTTACTAGCCGGGCGCTCTAACCACTGCGCTACCGGGGCGTGTTCTTGCTAGTCTTTTCTTTTTTTGTCAGACTAGTGTATTGTGTATCCTCACAAGGCCAGTCTTTAATGCAGACTGCTTGCTTCGTTTACCCTTTACCTTGTGATTTCTTCTTATTTACTAATGCACAAATTTAATTGGGTAGGTAGTTATTCTAGGGATAAAAATATTACAAAACTGTTTCTCAAAAAGGTGACAAAAATTAACACTGGGGTTTCTCTGGTAACTAATTTCTAATTTTAGTGTGTACTTGGGGAAAAAAGTGCTTCTTAATTATTATTAATTTTTTTTTTAGAATATTTTTTGGAAGATTGCATTGAGTTTTTGGATTTTGCACCTAAACACGTTCCAACCAAAAAAAAAGAGAAGAATAAGTTTGTCTTTTTGGATGAAAATAGCGATAACCTCAATAAGGTGATTGGACCGGAATATAAAGATACCACCCGTATTTCCATGGCTCTACTGAATGAAATGGAAGTTCCGTACGAACTGATTGAGGTTTGTCCGCATTCGTTTTTTTTTTTGTGTTCAAGTGGATCAAAATTTTGAAGCCCCTGAAGCATAATTATTTTGCAATATTATAAAATGTGTCATTCCCTTCCCCACTAGAAACTGTAAAAAGTTAAGCTATAATCGGGTGTTTACTCTTACAAGGGAGGAGAAAAATGAGAGGTATAATACAGCGATCCGTTGTTGTATTCTTACAAATTGTTAAGGATTTTTTGGGCGGGGGATTTTTTTTTGCTTCTTACTGCAATCTATATGTGTGTATGTTTCTCTGGCGCCAAACCATAGGTGAGGGTCGTAGACGAGGCCGCAGCACATTAATGCGATTGGGTGCACACGTTCATTCTTTTCATGGCATAACTGAAAAGCGGGAGCGTGTTTATTTTTGGCACGGTAGCAATGAAAATGTGCAAGCGTGTTCATTCTGTGCACAAGTAGCGATGAAAAAGGGTGAGCAGTCGGCAATGTTAAACGTAATGTGGATTAGTAGTAACAATCAGTTTCAAACTAAATATATCGACATTTGTTGTTGACGATAAACTTGGGGTAATCAAACTCAGTACATTTTACTGATTAGTGAAGAACCACCTGCTGAAAGCCTGAGCCAGCCTGTACACACAAGCCTGTGGATAGACAACAAAAAAGTTAGCATGAGTATGCTTCACGTGTGATATAAAACGCTATGAAACGGTTCCATGGACGAAAAAATGTAAGAAGAAAAATATTGTAACTTGTTAAACTGAATTGTGCAGTGCCAGTGTTGCTGTGTTTTTTTTCCTTAGTGTGATTCAGAGGAACAAAATGAGTCCAGCTGCTTCATATTTTAACAAACCTCGCTTTTAACGTCGTCTCATTGTCTGTTAATTACTTGTTTGCGCTCCTTCAATTTTAAAAATACCGTAGCGGTTTTTACTCTGAAAGCTCATATCGAAAAAATGTCAGTCCTGAATTTAACGCACAATTTCAGAATACAGGAATCTCACCAGA
>JAHWFP010072788.1:0-28942 GCA_023313725.1 Lithobius niger | reverse complement strand
CCCCCCCCCCCCCCATTGGGTTTTTTACTCTTCAGGTTCTGGTTGCGTTGTATGTTTCTATCTCTAAATTTATAGCTACATTTTCCTGACTAACTCGCCACCCACAAGCCTTTCTTTTGCTTCGATCGGCACATCCCAGGTCCCTGCATGCTTTCACACGATTGTCAGGAAAGTGCTACCAAGAGAAGGCTGTTTTTGCACTCTTCTTATTTTTTAGTGCGTTTTTCTTCTTTTGCTTCACTATGTTTAGGCCGGTGATTTCTACGTGTTTATTCAATGTTTGTGACGCAACTTTTGTGTTTGCAATGTATGGGTCTCTGCTTGGTTAGTGAAATAACGATTCAGCGTACAATTCATCCATTGCCTCACTGTTTAAGTGCACCCACTTAATAACTGCAGTCTCAACATTCACCCTCTCTTCTGGATTGTCGGACTTGCTGCCTTACTTTAAAGTGTTGCAAGAATTTTGTTCCAAGATTTCAGAAGCTTCCTGGAATGCAATTCTTGCCCGCCGTATCGCCTTTGTACAGCTTTGCATAAAGCCAAACATGCCTTGGATGTTGCGGCGTTAGCTTCGTCTGCAACCAATCGACCACAACTGTCACAGGGTAAGACTACTAAGAAGCCTGAAGCTAGGTCACTGGGTTAAAAGGCAATTTTTACAGTTAACGTTGCGTGAATCTGGGTGCCCCCTCCCCTTTGTTAACAAAACTGTTCAATGTGATGTGAACATTTCTGCAGGTTTAGATGTGGGTCCCGATATTGAACAAAACCTAAAAAGTTACCCACTGACGGGCAAAGAATCGCAAGTACAGTGGGTAACTTTTTAGGTAACCATCCAAACTCGCAAAACAACGTATTACCAGATCTATCAGGTTTCTTGTAATCGCACTCATTAGGGGAATCGACAGCGAAATGCAAAACATTCAAATCATTTACAAAGGTTCTTTGTCACAATAATTAACAAGAGCATACCGTGAGGGAGGACATTCGGAAAAACAGCCTTTAAATCCGAATTACTAAGTCAATGTACTTTTGGTAGGCCAGATTAGGAAAAGGATGGGTAACCTCTCCGGAAAAAAGGATCTCTGGTTGCTGACCAGAATAAATGCCCGGATGCCTTTTAAGGAACTTTTGAAGGCATCAAAACGAGAATTTAAGGTAAAAGTCAAACTGCGTAGACTATCTCTCGAATCTTCAACAAATATTTGGCAGTAAGGGGAACACTTTCTCTTTGGATGGAAATGCTGGAGATTCAGGGTACACAGAATTCAACGCCACCGTCGCAGGAACAATGAGGACTACGTTGAATATGGGGAGTAGGGAAAATCCCTACTTGTTGTTGGTAGAAAATATAAATACCTGTGAATTTTTTGCATTATATTCTCATAATGCTCCTTACATTCTTGAGATTTTCGGTTGGTTGAATCCTGCCAGCTTGGTAACCCAAGTGTGCATGCGCGCACTCCTCCTATTAAAAGAGCTTGCCACAAAAGCATTGCATCTTGTGTTCTCAAGCGGCCATGTTGAATGGTCGCTTCGTCTATTATTCTTTCGTTCATTTTCTTTTGTCAACTGTCTGTCTTTCGTCCACAGTCTACCGCCTGCTATCACCTTCGGCATCTTATTCGGCTGTGGCCTGCATCCATTGTCACTCAGCAGGCTGACCCAGTTTCAACATGCCTTTTTCGTTTTCCACTGCTGGACCCAGACGATTACTGTGTCCGATCCCAACTGGCCTCATTCCTGACCTCATTCCATGATGGTGATCAACTAAATCACTTGGTTCCGATCAACTCGTCTTTCGTGGTTTCACATACGAATCATCACGAGAGCGCTCGGCCACCTTATCATGAGCCAATGTTTCATCCATCCTCCTGGGGCAGCGACACTTTTGCTGTCTTGGGTGAATGGAGCTTCATCACTTTTGGCACGTCCAAACCACAGCCTGCTTCTTTATTCTTCCGTTATCTACCTTCTGAGCCACTCTTCATGATGGGAATCGTCCATATAATCTCGCCCTGTTTGTTTCGTCTCTTTTGTTGCTTAACCTATGGAGCTTCACAAAAGCATATGGCCACCTTATCATCAGCCATCCTTTCGTCCTGTCCTTAGCCCAACTCCACACCTTCTGGAAAACGTTCCCAAGATGCGTCACACCGAAGCAAGCCTTCCACAGTGTTCTTCTTTCGTGGCGTTTCACTATGTTTCCATTCCGCACTCCCGTAAGCCATTCGTCATCTGTCTTCCACAGCACGCCCTTTTGTGGCTCTGAAGTCCGGCATGAAAGACTCCTCCCTTCATCAAAGCAAGCGTCTACATGGGCTGTGGCCCTTTCACAACCTTATGTATATAACCTCGGTCACTTCTCTCTTTCGTTATGTCGGCCCAGTGCTCTCTTAACCGTAGTGCGTTCAGCTGGATGCACTGAGAATAATTGCCGTTCAAAAAAAAAATCCAAACAACCTGTTGGCCTTCAGGACCCCTTCCTTCTCCAACTTTGTCTTGATTTGATCACCTTATCACAAACCAATCTAGTTCATTTGCCTCTTTCGTGACTTCCACCTTGGTGGTGACCAGCACGAGCAATTCTGGTCTTCTTGCCTCTTTCGTTCTCTCTGCTACAGTACAAATTTGACACGAAAGGCTTGATCTCTCTGATTCCAGCCCTGTACACAGCCACCAAAGCATGAGCCGTTAGGGTCTTCTCGTTCTTTCGTGCCCACTGTTGCAATGGCATGTTCACCACAAGAGATCTGACGTCTTCAATCACAAGCCTAGTTTCCAGGCAGCCGTATCTCTTTCGTGCCCACCAATATGGTGGAATGCTCATCACGAAAGGTCTAACATCACCATCACCGGCCAATTTTCAGCCACCTTATCAAAAGCCGTACCTGGCAGTCCAATCTCTTTGTGGCCATCACAACTGTCGTGATTTGCCACGAATGACATCACTTCTTCAACTGCCCATCTCTCTGGCTCTGTGGTTTTTTTTTTTGTGTATTATTATTGTTGTTATTACACCCAATTCATTGATTTTTTGCTCGATTCCTTGTTCGGTGTAGGATGATGAGACTCGTCCCAATGCCAGTTTGTAAAAAAAAAAAATGTGTATTGCTTAAACACCAATAACAGTGGTAATCAAAAGTCATTAGAAGGGGAGTAATTTTAACACTTTGCCACCATCGAAAAAAACGATCGCTCTTCATTTGGATATTCAGATAAATGTCCATTCTCCTTCCTCGGAGTTCAGTACACAAAACATTATAAATCTAAAGCATTACATGTTGGTTCTCCAGCCACTGATCTGGATAGTTTGTTCGCTAGGCAGGCTCCACTCGTCATCTAGCTTGGCGGATAGTCATGGTGAACAAACTTCTCATGCCTTCTTAGCCATTAAAAGGTTCTCGCAAAGGTGGGTGCCAGGCCTATCATATGAAGGCTGTGAGAAGTTCATGACTTGTGGAGCCTGCCTACCTAACAAACTCTAATTATTGGAGCACCAACATTTCCAACGTTTTGTGTGGTAGACTTCTGTTATGAAGAACGGATATTTCTCCGAAAATTCAAGTAAACAGTGATTGTTTTCAATAAAAGCAACAATAAAATCCGTGGGGCATGTTATTGTCGTAGGTTTTGAGCTTCTCCAAGTTCATCTTTGTAATACTGTGGTAATGAAACTATTTTTTGAAAAATAGAGAGAGAGAGAGAGAGACATAATTTACTTTGACTTTCACAGGAATTGAAAAACTTAATTCAATGTTTATGCTTGACCAAAAGTCTAGTCCAAACTTGCCCTGGTGTAAGGGGTGAAATTTTGGTAGAAAAATACTAGCACTCCAATCTTCTAAGTTACTTCATCAGGCATACAACAGTCAACTAATACTACGGATACATGAGGAAATTTCAAACTTCCCTCTGCAGCTTCCTCTTTCAGATCTATAGATGGTGGCTCCCTCTTATTGCTGGTTTTGATTCCTGCGTTTTGTGAGGCCCGGCGTGAGCTCTGGAGTAACTGTGCAAACAATGTCTTGGTGTGATGACTTCGGAATATTCACTTCCAGCACAAAAATAAACCTCTCGCCAATATTCATAAGCCATCACATCAAGACATAGTGCAAATTGTTACTCCTGCACTCACTCTGGGCCTCACAAAACCGTGGAGTCAAACCAACAATACGAGGAACCACCAGCTGCAAAGGGAAGTTTGCCCAATATTTTTCCACTGAAAAGTCGCCCCTATAACTCAGATGTGTTGGGACTAGACTTTAGGTCTAATGTAACTATTGTTTGTTGTAGTTTAACAAGATTAAAATGTGTCTTGACAAACTTTTGTTTTAGTTTACGAAGTAACAGCATACAAATCCAGATTGTACCAATTCATCCCGTGTCCTTAAAGTTGCGTTTGCTTGGAACGTCCGACGTTTACACCTTCTACAGCAAGATGTTGGATCCCCCTACACACGAGTCTATTAATAAAGCGGAGATTCTTCTCACTGGTAAATATTGGCAAAATGTAAGGGGGCTTCTTGCTGAATCCTTTTTGGTATACTGCAATTTAAAAAAAGGCCTACATGAAGATATTCTTGTAGGGCTGCGCAAGCCCAACTCATTGCCGTTTCGGGGATAGTGTTCAAACCTTTGCCCGCTAGTCAATGAGCTGAGCATCCTTCTTAAAATGCTTGGACAAAATTAAGAAGCACCAATTCGGACGTATCTGGCTTGTCCATGACCTACACTATGAGCCAGCATCAGGTGCTCCCACCTAGTGTTTGGCTGTAAAAATAGTTATTCATCTTTCACCAGCTAGAATTATGTATTATACTTGTTGCCTCTTCCAACAAAAATGGCTTCACGTCGGGTAAACAAATGCAAAATGATTGTCAAACAATGGAGCAGACACTGAATCAGTTCACGAATCATTAGTAACTTAAAGTGATTCTCATTCTAGTGAGGTTTTGTAAAGTAAAAATGTTAGATAAACTACGAATAAACTTATAGTGCGTTCTACCACACGCACATGGTACCAACTAAATGTAAACAAGGGATAAGCATAATTACTGTAATTTACTGAATGAATGTCTAAATTATTCCGAGTTATGTGGTCTGTTATGTATTGTGATAAGTAGACAAGACAGTTGACCTATATTGGCGTGAACTTCAGGATCAGGCTTTCAGGATTCGGAACGTGGATGGTGAATAGAGATACTTTCTTATTATTAGTAAAATACTTAAGCTTTAGTATCGGCTTAAATTGCTTAATTTAATGCTCAAATTAAAGTCACTATCCCTTTTCGAGTCTAGCCAGTGTAAACAGTATCGCATCCATTGCGGCACACGATTATACTCCCTATTTTGTAGTTATACCCTTCAGAATCCCATCCATTTTATCTCTCTTCCGTGTCCTCCCTGAGGTTGTGGGCGGAATTGCAGCGGCAGGACCCTCTTGTCTTGGTTTCTTGGTTAACAAAGTGATTGGTGAGACTCTGTAATGTTTAGTGTGTGACTACGTTAACTCTAATTGTACTTGGTTCAATTATTCATTTAATTCCTTGACACTACATCGTGTTTTTACTACGCTACAATGATGATGAGTGCCCCTCAGCGGACACAACTACAAACTAGTATGGGGTGCTCACTGTCACCGTAGTTCATGTACAGATCAGTGGTACAGTACATGACACGATCAATGTTTAAAGAAATGTTTAAAACTACGGCTACCATTACAAACTAGTTCTCTCAAATGGAAAATAGTGTCTGTTGATTGTCTTCCTGGGTTTCACGGTTGACATTATTAAAAGAGAAGACGCAGACCTTTATGATAAGACAGTCGGACAGTGGGCGGATTTCTCGGCCAGCCCTGGTGGTTACCAAACCTAGATCCTGGTTCTTTGCTGCAGCCCCTACTGGCTGTGGTGCTGCTTAGCGGTGTCGAGTTGGTTGCAGTGCTACTTGCATTGGTCAACATCTCCATAGTCGTCTGCTAGAATAGTTCTCCTTCTTTTGTTTTGGTGGTCAATTGTGGGCGCCACCCTCAAGATGTTGGCAATTTCTACGCAGCACCGTTCCATCCCTCTTTTGATTAGTTACGACCTTGGAAATGGTCCTACTTTTACTACCTTCGCTGGCTGCCACTGTTTCCTACACAGAACCATCACTTGTTCTCCTTCATGAAGTGGTTTCAATGGCTTTGTATGCTGATCAGCATACTTTTTTTGTTGTAATGCATTTTCATGCATTGTTTCTTTCTCAGCTGCCGTATTCCATTGTGTTTGGTCCTTATTCGCCTGCCCATTAGTATTTCGGACGGGGATGGTAGTCCACTGGCTGGGGTTGCTTTGTAGTTTAACAGGGCCTCCGCTATACTTTTCCCGTCTCTCAAGCTCTTCGTTATTTGCTTTTTAGTTGTCTGTATTGCTATTTCTACCTTGCCATTTGACCGTGGAAATTCAGGGCTCGAAGGCTCATGTTTTACGCTCCACTCTCGCAGAAATTCTTTCAGTTCCCATGAACTAAATGGCGGGCCATTGTCCAACACCAGTACCAGGGGACTTCCCCAGCATCCAAAGGTTTCTTCTAGTTTCGGTATGACTGATTTTGCAGTTGTGGTGTTCATCCGGTAGACTTCCACGTACCTTGAATAACAATCAATTGTTGTCATGCATTGTTGCCCATTGATATCCTCCAGATCTACTGCAATCATTTCCCGTGGCTTGTCTGGCAATGGATGCTGTTGCAAAGGTTCTGCTTGCTGTTTTCTCTGATATTCCAGGCACAAAGGACAGTTTTGCACCAACAATTCAATTTCTGAACTCATTCCAGGCCAGAACAAACCCTCTCTGGCTCTTTTTTTACATGCAACAATTCCTTGGTGGGACGAGTGAATCTTCTGCAGGATATGGGCTCGACATTCACTGGGTATTACCAGTCATTGTCCATGGCAGAGAAGTCCGTTGCTTACGTGCAACTCGTTTCTTGTATTATGGAACGGTTTGGCTAATTCTGGCACTTAAGTGGGCGGGTCAGGAATCTTGTATTAGCCTTTTCACAGTCTGTAGTTGTGGGTCTTTGCTAGTGGCTACTACTAATTCCTCTAGTTTAGCGTTGCTGGCCCCTACCAAAATTTCTACTCTGTACGCCATTTCTCCCTGTTCTTCGTATTGTTCCATTTCGTTGGATTTTATTGGATTCCATGACAGTGCATCCGGTACTTCCATATTTCTGCCTGGAACACACTGTAACTTGAGTTGATTATCTTTGGAGTCACCACTCTCTGCATTCTTGGGGACATTTTTTCAAATGGCTTGTCCACAATGGAAAGTAGTGGTTTGTGGTCTGTGAGAACTGTAACTACCCTGCCATACGTATAAAAGCTAAATTTCCCTACACCATAGATGATAGCTAGCATTTCCTTTTCAATATGAGCATACCTTGTTTGAGCTGAGGTCAGTGTCGATGAGGCGTAGGCTAATGGTCGGTCCTCTTGCAAAATTGTGGCTCCCGAACCATATGGGCTTGCATCCACTGAAACTGTCCGCTGCCTCCTTGTCTGGCTGATACAAGGCTAATGAAGAGGCCTCTGCTATCAACATCTTAAGTTTCTTAAGTTTCCTGAGCTTATGTTGATCACTGCCACTCGTCTGATCTGCTGATACATGGGGGATGAACCTTGCAACATATGTTATCATTCCCAGGAATCTCATGAACTCTTTCTGTGATTCTGGGGGTTGAGTGCATTTATTGTTTCTACTCTGGATGGCAGAATCTTGATCCCTCCTTTTGAAACCAAATGCCCCAAATACTTTACTTTTGATTTTGCAAGTTGCAGTTTTGATTTCTCGCACTTAAAATCTTATTCCTGCAAATTTTGATTGTGTTGACACGTTCCTGCTCCTTTCACCAACAGATTATCCTGGAAATTGACGAGTCCTTCTAGGCCTTCACAAAGTCTCATTATTGTTTCTTGAAGTGCTTCTGGTGCAAAACTCGCAACATGTGGCACTCTTAGAAATCTAAATCTTCCAAACGGGGTGGCAATTGTACACAATTTTGAGCTCTGTTCATCCAACTGCATTTGCAAAAATGCTCTTCGACCATCTGTTACGGTGTATATATCAGCGTCCCCAATTTTAGTGAATAGCTCTACTGTTGGTAGCTGCAAATGGGATCTCTTGAGTGTCTTGTTCAGTTCTCGTGGGTCCATACATATTCTGACTTCCCCATTTTGTTTCGTCCATACCACAATTGGGTGCACCCAATCAGTTGGCTCGGGTTCTCGCACTAGAACTCCTAGCTCTACCATTTTCTTCAGTTCCGCCTCCACTTTGGGAAGCAGTGCTACTGGAATTTTCCTAGCTGCACTGACTACAGGCGTTGCGTGTGGTTTTAATTTAATGGAATAAATGAATGGTACTTTTCCCATTCCAGTGAAAACATCTTCATAGTCCTGAATTATGGTCCCTGGGTTCAGGCCCACTGCTCTAACTGGTTGCATATGCATTCTCAGAATCAGACCCATCATTACTGCCTCCGCCCCACTTATAAGGATTGGACCCTGCACTTCTGCTACTTGGAAAGAGATGTTTATTTTTTTATTTATGTAATACACTTGTTTGTTTACTACACACTTTAAGGTGCATTCACCTTTCGCCCTCACTCTATTACCATAGTACATGGCCAGTATCACTGGCGACGGGCTTAGTATTGGTAGATTCTTCCAATCTTTTATTATTTTCGACGGCATGACATAGGCTTTGGACCCCTTATCCAGTAAGGTCAGGGATTTATTTCCATGAATTATCATTTCCTGCACCCACTCGTCACTTTTTAGATGTACATAGTTTGTTGCTTACACACAGCTGACTGACTGGGTAGGAAAGGGCACCTGTGCCTTTTATCGAAATAACCGGGGAGGGGCGCCATAAGTGTTTTACAAGAAACTTCAAATGATGGTGCCTCCAAGTAGGTAGGGGCTTTAAGAAACGAACTAAGCTTCCAAAGCAGAAGCAAAGTCTGGGGTCGAGCTCAAGAGGCTTTGCTTATTTTCGCATTCTGTTGTCATATCTGGCTTCGGAGTGTGAGCAACACACATTTTATATTTCAAGTAATAGTATTTTTGGAAATTTGGAGTGGGTTGGGTGGGAGGATGAGCTTAAAAAATGCGTTAAAAACATAAAAAAAAGGAAGGGAGCAGAGAGAAGGGGGATTTGAGCCTGAAAGAAAGGTCATCAGTGGACAGGGAATCCAAAACCATTCATTTTTCTTCGCAAGGAGGAGGGGAAAAACGACTACCAAAGGGGCGCCGAAAGTATGGTAGTCAAAGGCACACTGGCATTATGGCCAGTCCGAACCTGCAACTGATATACGTTACGGAGTGGTCCTCAACGTCGTTCTCCTCGTAGTCACTGTCCTCCCTGTAAACTGCGCTTATTGTTTTCGTACTGCGGCATGCTTTTGCAAAGTGATTTCTTCCACTGCACGGGCTACACTACTTTCCAAAAGCTGGGCACTGCCTTGGCTGATGCATTGTTGCACATCTGGAGCAAAGATTATTGCTGTCGTTAGTTTTATTTTAATTATACTCTCCCTGTTTACCATTTATGTTTAGAATAAAATTTCCTTTAAAAAAATGTTCTATTCATATTTTTGGTAAAATTAATCCTTCTTGCCGAAAAGTTATTTTAGGCCATTAACGCATGTTACATATACAATTCCTGACTTTAAATAGCTGCAGTATCCGTTCTAATTTGGATACGTGGACGTGATTAAGCTTAGATGAAAGGTGAAGATGTATAATTTCCAACTAGGGTACGTAAACCGATATGTATTAATTAGGAGCTAAGCTACGGCAGTTTACTTACGCTGTATTGTTGTGCGCTTCGTCTTATTTTACCACAAGTTCCATCTTTAAAACTGCTGTACCACCGTTCTAATTCGGATTAATGGATGTGGTTCAGCTTGGACGAGGCTTAAACGAGGTTTAATTCCGACAAGGGTAATTAAAATGATGTACAGTAGAACCTCGATTATTTGAACTAATTGAGACCAAGGGGTGTTCAGATAATCGAATATTTGGATAATCCAATTTACCTATATGCAAAACAGAGGAATTTAACTTCCTCAAAGAAAATAGCAGAAATAAGGCAAGCTTAAATCTTATTCCATGTCTGAAAATCGGCTAATTGCTGACTATTTTCCAAAAATGGGAGTTTGGCTAATCAGGGTGTTCGGATAATCGGGGTTCGGATAATCGAAGTTCTACTGTATACCAATTAATGAGCTAAGCTAACGCTGTGAATTATGTTCTATTTTACCACAAGTTCCATCTTTAAACTGCCGTAGCTTAGCTTCTAATTAATATAAATCGTTTTAATTGCCCTTGTTGAAAAATATACATTTTAATCTTTCTTCTAAGCCTAATCACGTCCACTTATCCAGATTAGAACGAGTACTGCAGCTGTTTAAAGATGGTACATGTGGTAAAATAGAGCGAAAAGCACAATGCAGCCGTGTGTAAACTGTCGTAGCTTAGCTCCTAATTAATACAAATTGCATTAATTACCCTTGTTGGAAAATATACATCTTCATCTTTCATCTTAGCGTAATCACATCTTTTATCCGAATTAGAACGGGTACTGCAGCTGTTTAAAATCGGGAATTGTATATATAACATGCGTTAACGGCCTAAAATAAGTTCGAATTTCGGCAAGAAAGATTAATTTTACCAAAAAAAAATAGAACCTTTTTTGAAGAAAATTGAGCTATACACATAACTGGTAAACACAATTTGATTACCGGTTAATTTTCAATCGGACGAATCACGGTTTACACACTAGAATCAAAAAACCGTTTTTCGTCCCCAATTTTGGACACCATCTTGAATTCCCCAAGGGTGCCAAAGTGGCATCATGGTTTGGAGTACAGACATATTGTAGAACATCTCTGCGCAAAAATATTTTGCGCAGATTATTTTTCTTGGGTTTTTCTGCCGGCTGCCGAACTAAAATAGAAGATGATCTGTTATGCTAGCTATACACTGCTCATCAGAGCTTGGCAGGAAAGCCACATACGTGTTACAGGGCCGCTTCAAAGGGTTTACGACAGCAGCCGCATTGTGTAGGTTTGGATATGTGGTATTTTAAATTATGCGCCGAAAGTGGTTCGGCAAATGCCGCACCAGCCGGACCGCTTCCTGCAGCCTTGAGAGTAGGGATTTTTTTCCGATTACTCAGACTTGGAAGGCATGATGTTGCGTGAAACTGGAATTTTTCAGGTCTGAATTTCCGCCATGTTCCATTAGCTGAACCTGTGGACCTTGTGTCACTTGTCCGTGGTTGTGCCACTGCTAGGACCATTTGCTCGTCGGTGCGCAGCGCAGTATGTAACAGGAAGAGCAAGGTTATACCTTTGTGAATAGTGTAAGAATGGAGTGTCCCTCAAAAATAGTTAGCAGGCAGTAGTCTTTTCGTTATTCGTGTTGAGGAGAAGAGGCTTTGGCACTTCCGTCTTCCTGTCAGTGGGAAAATTAGACACTTTCCTTTTGAGCTGATTTCATTGTTTTCTAGTCTTCTATCTGGATTCTGTCTTTTATTTCACAAAGTAGGTCCTTCCGCTTGCGTTACGAGCTCATTAAAGCAGGTGCAGTGCTTAGCTTAGTTTTTTTACGTGCTCCCAGCCATAGCCGTGGTGCCAGAAGGAGAGAGGGATAATTTTGCTAGGTAAATCCCATCAGAAATTCCTAGGTTCTTTTACATGCTATAATTGGCATGAGCAGGAGACATCACAGGGCCCTTCTCTTCCCGAAAATGCCAGGGGTGGCTGAGGCCGGACTCCGACCCGGGACCTCTGGTGCACAAGACGGTCATGCTAACCATCAGGCCACCTTGCCCTATGCAGGTGCAGTGCAGTCATTAGATGACCGTTAACGACTGGCACAGTTCAGGAATTGGACGTTTCACGGTCTAATCTGGTATATGTCGCCAGAATCCCATGACCGCCGAAGGCTAAAGTAAATTACTAATGAGGAAGTTCAGTGACACTTTTCTTTTTCTCCAACCGAGAATTAAAGTGGTGTTAGGAAAGGGTTACTGTTGTAGGCTACGATTGTGAGGCGTGCGTCTGAGGTTAATACCACTTCTGACTTCGTTCTGAATAGGCTGTAGAACATCATTCCAGAGTATGTGCTAGGAACAAGTGTGAAACTTCAGCTTTGGCTTAGCTTTAGACTGTGTGATGTCATGGTGTAGCTGCCTTAGAACTGTTACGATTCTGTACAATTTGTTGGCAGTCTGTTAGCGAGTCGGTTTTTTTAACTTGCTACCGACTCCAGCAGTCTTGCACATTTTTAACTATTGTCTTCTACAAGTGTTTTTAATTACCGTTCTTTTCTCTGGTTGCATGTGCCCACTGTCAGGATTCGAATTTGCCGGACTTCGTAACCACTCTTATTTGGTGGGCTACTCTCACTCTCTCTCCTATCTTCCACTTAGATTGCAGTCTTTTTTCCAGGTTACTCCCTAGTAGGTGCCCTACATTTGGAATAGATGGTCCCTGAATATTGATGAGTGAAACTCGTTGATGTTCGTGAATGTTGATGGTGATGGATTTCAGGCTTCTGAGGTGCACATCTCTAGCAAAATTGAATTTTGTCAGTGTCATTGCCTTGTCTCACTTAATCTCATTCTGCGTGGCCGATGCAATTTGTCTTACCCATTATTTCTTACATTCCCTAGGTGTTGTCACAGTCCTTGCTGAGGGTCGTCTTTAAAATAGCTTCCTTGTTTGCGTAGTCAGCTTTGCTTGTCGCATGAAGTGTTCCCCTAGGATGCAGCCGTCGCCGAGGTTTTCAAAGATCCGCAAATTGACTGGCATAGTGATCTTGTGGCACTTGACTGTCAGTGTCAATACTCCAAATGGCATGAGCGTCGTCTTCCCGACTCCTAGTTCATACGACGGGCCCTCATACGCCTGCTCTTGTACATCTGGTGTGATCGGTGCAGCCCATCTCTTTGACATGTTCGAATTCACCGAAACTTCCTAGACAAACGCTGAAAAATCAATCTCCTCAACACTGAAATGGAGTGTGCCATTTTCCCGTGTACGATGTGACCGAAGAACGCTCGTCTTTCGCATCACTTTCTCTTCCTCCCAAAGTAAAAAAAAATCCACCTCGAAGCCTAACGTGAAGAGTTTCGTCTGCTCGTTAATCTCAAAATCGACTAATTGTCACGTGTGCTTTACGTTATACATTGTGAACCAAGACCAATGGACATGTATTATTACTAAAGCTTGTAAAAATCAGTGCTTGCAAACGTGAATAGGCTATTGGTCGCTTGGGGAAAATTTCTATGTTGCTACGCAACCGGCGGTCGGATTAGTGCTTGACAAGTCACAATGCGGGGGCGTGAGGCTCCGATACGCGAGTTAGTGCTTCAATGTGTATAAACACAGGACAATGAAATAAATTCAACGACATTCCACTGATTCGAAAGGTGATTCACAAATTCACAAAACATAACTCCCCAAATAGCTGGCATCACATTGCATCTTCTACACTTTACACCGATCTAAAGGCGTATTGTGCACGCAAATTTCCGGCCACACCCACGTACACTAAAGGCATTGGCTTCATGCAGACTCAATAGTTCAAACGAAAATTCATCACAGTTCATAACCACCAATTTTGTTCAGGTGCCAAAGTGTAAGGATGTTCCCAGGGTATCCTTACCACTTGATAAAGAGTCATTGAGATTGGTTATTAGAGTTTAGTTATCTGCTATTCAGTGTGCTCTGTCCTGTCCTTAACTCTTACTGAGTTGCTTGTTGGTTCTCTACTCCTCTTAGAGACGTATACCTACCTGCTGTCGGAGAGTGGGAGAGTTTAGTATGATGACGCTGGGGACTATAGCTCCGTGTGTAGTAGGGTCATCATCACATGGTAAGCTCTGGTATCGAGACATTAAAGTTTTTGTTGGAAACCAATAGGTGGTACTTTGTTAGGAACCAAGAAACTCTTCTTTCTCCTTAACTACTTTCTGAAGGGAAAGCCAGGCAAAGATTAATCTGTCGTAATTTATGGCTAAATTTGAGATTGAGCATTAAAGAGCAATTTAAGCTAGTACTAAAGCTAAGTATTTCAGATAGTAAAAACTAATTTTTATACATAAAAATTCCATTTTCTATACTGATACAGATGTGCAGCGTAATTGCCGTAATTGTCTGTGAGCAGCTCTACACCATTTAAAAAAAAATGTCAGAGCTCAGTACATCAGAAGACAGTTGTTAATGTTTTTTTGGTTGGTATTTTAATTTCAGAATTGGGAGCATTAAACAAGAACAAGCAGTTGACACCTATAGGCAAAATAATGGCTCGCTTGCCAGTAGATCCTCGACTGGGGAAGATGGTCATTTTGGGATGCGTGTTTGAGTATGTATTTAATTTTTTTTCTTTAAAACTATTTTTGTAAAGTTCATTGCGATAAGGGTTGATAATTTAGCAGCGTGAGTGGTTGGTAGATTTTATCAGTTATGTTTGGCTATCGTCAGAATATACAGGTTGCAAGTGGTGCAGAATGAAGTGAAAATAATTGTGTAAGGTAGCTGCATTTGTATTTATGTGACAATTCGGATACTTGTAAAATGCAAAATGCGGCTTTTTCCTAAAACTAAAGATGTGCTTTCAAATGTTACTCTTTACACATGTGCCACTGTTGGCTGGATAATGACCTGCACTTTTTTTTTTGTATTTGTGCGTGATAAGCTGAAAACTCATTTTGGTCTAGTAAGTCGATGGTCTGCCATGTAATTCATTTCGCAGTAGGAATCGACGGTTGCAGGGAACATGGTCGTTTTTTTACACAGGGTGGTTACACAGGGTTACGCATGGTTTTAGTCTTAAAAGCAACATTTTTACGTGATTCAAGATCATAAAATTTTTATTGCAGGGGCCATTTCTCGTAGTGGCGTGTGGTATTTTATGTTTATACACACAGTTTTGGTAGCTTCAAAAGCAGTCGTTTTATGACTTAGGATAGTGTTAAAACTGGTTTAAGACTGAAGATTTCTTTTTTCTAATTTGTCTATCGATGGTTTGTAGTTTAAAGTGCTGGTTTCATTTGTCTATTCACTTTCTGAGAATTTCAGTACCAGCTGCAACTAGAACTCCATAGTAAAAATACTTCAGTAATAACGCGGTTGGTGGTAATGTTCTTTACTAAAAATTGAATTGGTTGTAGTTTGTACAACACTATCTTGTATTTTTTTTTTAGTGCGTATTTGTGCTCCGAAAGCTGTGGGACAAATCGTGGGGGACAGGTATCGTTGGTTTATTTTAGTTGCCACATACCACTTTTTCGTGCTCTCATGCTTTGTGCACAGCTTATTTGGTTGGTAGTTTCTACACTGTATGTATTAGTATTTAAAGGTGTCTATTTCTAGTGGTGTACTATAGTGTGTAAGCTTTTCTGGTGTTGTATGCCTTGTCTTGTAAGCCTTCTGTTACATTGCTTTTGCCATTGAGTGTTTTCGTTGTGTGCTTTTGTAAACTTTGTTGCACCTTTTCATCATTTAGCATGATCTAATTAGCTTTATTTTCAAGTTAAACCACACGTATTCACTTTCATCCGAAAATAATACCTTTAGATTTATGCTTAACTTCCTAAACATTAATGCTACATAGCTCAAAACTAACACTTTTATGGACGCCCTGGCACCAACCCTGTCTCGTTGGTGACCCCAGAGGCACTTTAAGATGGTTCATTGGCTCCCCACAGTATGGCACTCTACTGATACCTAGAAGGCCCTTCCACACTTGCTCTTCACAATCGTCTCATGTGTTGTGTGTTACGCCAAGTGTTTGCGCTTCGATGTACAAATTATGGCTCCTCATTCTATTCCCGCTCTCACCTCTAATAACGAGGATTCCTGTACGTATCTTAAAACGCATGGTGGCAAGCAATTATTGTGAAGGAAGTGTCGTTACTGCATACATTATCAACAATATGTGCGCTGTTTGTTTATCCCACTCTGGCAATCGAATCAAATCTATTTTGGCTGCGTGGCGAAAAACCGATCGGTGGCAGCTTCTGAAGCCTGCCAGGAAAATAGTCGGGCTTTTTCAGGTGATGTAAGTCATGGCGATCTTGGTGGTGATTCTTCCCCCTGTGCTTGAATTCCCCCTTGGTTAGTAGCAGTGCTACCCACTCCATTCCTGGACGGGAGTCGTTTACTCCGCCAGTTCCCACACAATTGAGCATTGACTTGACGTTCCTCGTGGCAGTAAACTTTGTTAGTGTGCACACTTTTGGGTGAAATGACTGCTTTACATTCATGAAGTCATGAAGATGATGGGCTGAGGAGGAAGCAGCCAAGATAGCGGACAGAAGGTTTATTGCCTATTCGTCTGGTTTGGAACGTGTGACTCGTGACATTTCGCCTTCCGTTTCCTATGTGACTTCCCGTATTGCCAAATCGCCACTCGTAATGGACACTCCCAGTGCAACTTCCGTTCCCACTTCGAAGAAGACGGCCACAACAGACTGTTTGAAACATACGCTATCTTTACTTACAAAATCGATTAAGTTCTTTGCACTCAGACACAAACCGATGGTGTCACCTCGTCTGACATAGTCCCATCGATTACGGCAATCATTTCTAAGCTAGTGGTAATGTTCCACTACAAGCTTTTGAAAACCAAACACCAAGAGTTCATCACCTGTTTCTTTCTTGGAACTTCCCTTAGTTTTGTCGAGCCTTATGTTGAGTCCTTATGAACCCATCCAACAGGCCTCTGTTTCATTTGACTGAAAAAACTTTGTTCCTCGTTGCCACGGCCACTGCAGCTTATGACAAGTGAATTGGCTGCTTTCGGTGGGGAAAATGCCTTAATTCGTTTTAACATGGACTGATCGCCTGTCTCCCTAATGTTTCCATTCCAAAAATCAACGTCCGGACGAATTTTTCAAGCCAATCGTCATCAAAGCCTTAAAAGCAGTGGTGGACCCTGAAAGCGGTGAGCACTCTCAATGCCCTATCCAAGCCCCATGGAACTACCTGGCGAGAACCACACTCCTTGATTCTTCAGCCACAAATCAGGAGAGAACTGTTCCTCACACTCCACTCCACCTTTATGTGGAAAAGAACTCTCGATTCCCTCCTTTAATCCTGTTCCCTCAGTGAATATCGCATCCTGGATGTGCAACTTAATTAGACATGCTTATGACATTGTGCCCAATTATTTGGACCTGCCTCCTGAGGTACAGGCACATGAGGGGAGAGCGTTGGCCGTATCTTGGGCTTTTGCCTCTGGCATATCCTTAGACGAAATAATCTCGGTCTGCAATGGGTGCCATAAAACAACATTATTAATTACTACCTTCGTGACGTAGACAGAACTGCTGGTGGTGCCAGAATGCAAGATCACATTATTGCTTGCGACGTTTCGGCGCCATTGCTGACCTGCCTCCTTTTGGACAAAGTTGGCATAAATCTCTAAATCTCGGGGGGAGTATTTTTGGATGAACGTGACTATACATATTTTAGAAATCTAGTTCTAGTTCTCCTAAAGCACTCACCCCTTTAGAGAACCCACCCACCTGCAAGTGATGGGCAAGTGTGAAAGGGCCTATTAGGAATCGGTAGGGCGCCAGCCACACTGTGGGGAGCCAATGAATCTTCTTAACGTGTTAATTAGTTTTGAGCATTGTAGCTTTAAATATTTACGATATTAAGCACAACTCTAAAGGTGAGTATTTTAGGATAAGTAAATACTAAGGCTGCCCTGATACCGATATCGATTCGGTTGCCGATATTTGAGGTATTGGATCGGTATCAGAAACTTTTGCTGAAATATCCATAACTCTGGAACCGTACGAGATAACGACATGTGGTTTGCAGTGTTTTTCTCAGGAAATCTACCTTGCTATCTTTGAACTGTTCGTTACCATTGTAAAATTTTTCATTTTAATAATTGAATTTTTAAAAAAACTGCACTCCATTTCGATAGTTGATGCAAATAAATTATGTCTTCAATTTCGGAAGTATCGGTGCCGGTATCAGCAATATTTTAAAAACCGTATCGGTTCAGTAAAGTTGGTAGCGTTGCAGCCTTAGTAAATACTAATTTTATTTCTAAAATTTACGTTTTAATTTTATTTTAACCATACTTCTTTGCGATGTTTGTTTTGCTTAATGACAAATTAAATGTTCAGCTCAGTAAACCTTTTGTTTATTTTGGCTTCTGTGTTTTTTACTCTTTAAGTTATGCTTTTATGTGTGCTGCTTTTGTTGTAGACATAACCCTTATTTCGGTATGCCTTAAAATGAATTGTAATCGATAAAAGTTGGATAAAATCTGGATAACATCTGGAAATCTGGACCCAGTTAAATCCTGACCAGGGAGAGGAAAGGATGTGATGGATGTGTTAAAATTTAGGCTTTAAACTAGCTAGTAGTTCCTTTAATTTTAATCATGTTTCTTGTTAAAAACGTTTGCTCCCAAGTGTTCTTTGAGGTAATGTTTGTGAGGTTTGAATTGGATTTAGCAGTCGATGCAAAATAAGCTCCTACAGCGCTTCTCAGGGTGTGTCCGCACCCATAGTGCTTGTAACTATAGGTGGGACCAGCCAACCGGTAGCCTTTCAAAACCAACAAAGCCCCTATAAATGCCCTCATGCTTATGTTGATTGTGTTGGGTTAAGATCCTAAAAATTTCCTAGGAAATGCCTCTTAATGACTCTTAATTCCAACCGGCTCATTTTACTTTAGTTTGGAACAATATTTCAAAGCTAATTATTACGCTATGACCTGATGTTTATAAATTTTACACATTAATAAATTGATCAGGGAATTTTCGGCTGCTCACAAGAAGTAAACAAATGATGGAGTTCTTTACGGTGAAAAATTACAATATTTTCCGAGACTTTATGTCCAACTTGATTAACACTCATCTTCACCAAGTTAAGATATTAGATCTTTAGAACTCGATCTCACAATATCTTGCGAATTTTCGACAGCTTTAGCAAGATTGGTGGTATAACTGCTTCACATCTGTCTTCCTCGGGCACTAAGTTTCAGTCCGTTCTCCGTCTTTAACTACATCTTCATTTTGTGTTTTGAAAAACGGCGCCTTCCGTAGCCTCACGTATTTACGATGTTGCTTGTTCCAATGCGTTTCTAGGTGAGCGCTAACCTCTCTGCTTATTAAATGGCTAATGGTGGGATTTGATGGCCCTTGTAAATTCAATAACTTCTTGTGCTTTCTGGTGTGCTCAACAATAGCGAGGGACTCCAGTCCTCGTAAGATGTGCGTCACTTCTGTTGTTAGAAATTAGGAAATTAGGAAATTATTTTTCCAGTCAATCGGATGCTTCGTCTCCATGCAGTGGGTGGCTATGCTGCTGGTTTCAACTTTGTTTCGTCCGTCCGCATGGTGTTGTTTTACTCTCGTATGGATCCCTTTTCTGGTCTCTCCTATATAACAAAACAAAACAAAATGAAAGAGACTGCAACAACAGGAGTACGAGAAATCGACAAGCACAGCTCCAAGAATGTGAACCAGAAGACATTGAGGGAATGCTGAAAGAAGTCCCTAATACGAGAGAAGGAGTGTATAGGATCCCATGTGGTGGGTGTGAAGCAACATATATAGGAGAGACCAGAAAAGGGATCCATACGAGAGTAAAACAACACCATGCGAACGTACGAAACAAAGTTGAAACCAGCAGCATAGCCACCCACTGCATGGAGACGAAGCATCCGATTGACTGAAAAAATACCGAGACGCTCCTAATTTCTAACAACAGAAGTGAAGCACATCTACGAGGACTGGAGTCCCTAGCTATTGTTGAGCACACCAGAAAGCACAAGAAGTTAATGAATTTACAAGGGCCATCAATTAGCCATTTAATAAGCAGAGAGGTTAGCGCTCACCTAGAAACGCATTGGAACAAGCAACATCGTAAATACGAGAGGCTACGGAAGGCGCCGTTTTTCAAAACACAAAATGAAGACGTAGTTGGAGACGGAGAACGGACTGAAACTTAATGTCCGAGGAAGACAGATGTGAAGCAGTTATACCACCAAACTTGCTAAAGCTGTCGAAAATTCGCAAGATATTGTGAGATCTAGTTCTAAAGATCTAATATCTTGGTGAAGATGAGTGTTAATCAAGTTGGACATAAAGTCTCGGAAAATATCACAAGAAGTACAGTACGTTTTGCCTTCAGCTTCATCAGGCTCACGTGTCATGCGGAACAAAGTCTTACATTTTAAATTTACCAAGATCCCCGAATTCAACTGTCATGCTTTGTTGACAGTGGCTCCCTCTCTTATCAATATATCAATTTAATGTTTTAAATTGATAGAAATTTCGTCATGTCGTAATAGTTAGTTGACGTTGATCCAAATATTTTTCTTTTTTCAAAACCTACACTGCTACTGGATGGACTACCTCTCATATTAAGGTCTCCTAATGATAGTATAGGCACTTGAGATTTGGTTGTGGAAGGAGCTTTATTTTTTATTAACAACATTGTTTTGAGGTGCTGTGTGGGCCTGTACCCACAAAATTTTATCAAAAATTCTGAACTTCCACATGTAGCTGAAGGAGAGCAGTTCTGATCAAATTAAGTAAGAGTTCGGTGGGAGATAAGAAAATTGGTTTTACAGGTAACATTAAATAAAATAGATTAAGTGACTTCCCTTAGCAGCGACTAATACCCAAGTGTTTTCTCCCCAGTTCTAATTTTTCCATTTCATGTACTAGGCTTGGTGATGCCATGTGCACCATTGCAGCTCAAAGCTGTACTTTCACAGATCCGTTTGTATCTGTGGACGTTAAGAAAAAGAAGTATGGACACCATCAGTACAGTGACCATGTGGCTTTAATTAAAGTCTTCCAGGATTGGGAAAAAGTTGTTTGTTTGGAAGAAGAGGAGAAAGCTTTCTGCACAAATAATGAACTTGTTCACTTGTCCATTTGTTCCATCTGGCTAGTAAAGGTAAATATATTTTTTAGTTGCCGATGAAAATATCATTAACTGTTTTATCCTATTAGTATCCTCTTAGTTGAGGCTCAATCTCTAGCGAAAAGTTGGCTTCCCTGCCGGGCTCGCAGCTCCCCTTCCATTGCGCATGCGCCGGCGCTAGCCTCCGTATATAAGGAGCTCGCGGTGGAGTATTCCCCATCTTTCTTCCTAGGACACCACGCCAAATGGTCGTTCTCTGGCTCTCCTATGCACGACACCGGTTCTTCTTCGATTCACCGGTCCCCCTCATCGGTTCCCAGTACTTTACGGTTCCTGGCCATGGCCGAAAATTCGGCTATCTGTTCCCTTCTTGAGCGAGATTTGGACTGCTCTTCTACGTTACTGGCCACCTTTGGTCTTCCGGTCTCCTCACAACCCCCCCCCCTCTCTGCGGGGCCCGGCTGTGACCAAAAATTTGAACGTCGGTTCCCCTATTGTGCGAGATTTGGACTACTCTTCTGCGTTGGAGACGCCTTCGGCCCCCGGTCAGTCTACAACAGTTTTTTTTTTTCCTTTCTAATGGTACCGTTCCGCCGAGGATTCCCCAAGCTGCACCTCCACGCCACTTTTGGCAGTCTCCCTTTTCAAAGTCTATTCGATGTGGACCAATTGCCCGGTCCCCTTTTCTCAACCTGCCCGCTTTTCCCGTTGGAGCTAGAAGACTCTCACTCAGATGTGGCTATGCCAGGAATGTCCTGGGCTACACAATAGCCCCTCCCCAGAAAGTCAAAAGGTTCACAATGTGATGGCCAACTGCTCGGAAAATGTTTTATTCAACAGTTTTTCGTGAAAACGCTGCTCGTAGGCAGCCATGGGTCTAGTTATAATCTAGTGGCATGCAGGCACGAGTGAGTAGGAAAAGAAGGCCAAGTGTGTGAGGTGGGTAGGAGCGGGTGAGCTCAGCAACATCACTACTTCAGCCTTCTCCCGAAATGAGTGGAGCTTGTTGCCTCGTGGTCGATCCCACCGTTTCTGAAGAATATGGACCGAGTTTCAATCTCAAAAATTTTGCAATAAACAAATTATGAAATTAAGATACATGCAGGAAACCTAGTGCACATCCCCTAACTTCGCCTGTATAATGCTTGCAGCACGCTGACACGGCATGACTGTACCAGCCCATCTTCTCAACAGAGCTCAAAGCACTGAGTAGTAGTTGTGCACCCTGAAGATATAACCTAGTTCATGGAGAGAAGGTGCACCCCATAGGTACCACTTAGTTCGTTGCACTAAAACTGCATTGGTTGAGGTGTAGCTTAGTCTTTCAATTTAAAGACGGGAAAGCCAAAGGCTCACACGAAATAACTAAATACGGATGCAAACCTATTTACGTTGCCTTTTGGACTTATATGTCAGACTGCTAGAGCATGGAATTGAACCCAGGACCTTTGAAACCGAAGGCCGAGGTCCTACCACTGAGCCATACTGACACGGCCAAAAGGAAACGTCCATAGGCAGCATTTGACACGTGCTTATATACATATTACAAACAAAAACGTCAAGTGTGCCTTGAAAAAAGGGTTATATGATTGAAGTTACACTTGACTTGTTAAAAGGTACACGGATAACAATTGATGAATTTTAATTTAAATAATCAAATGTCCAGTTGAGAAAATTGCATCTGTGCAAGTGTTGTGCTTTACCAATCATGTATTTAAAACGTAAAGCACAACAGCACTTAAACTGATGCAGTTTTCTCAGTGGCTATTGGAAAGTGTTTGTTTATATGTATATACGCACATGTTAAATGCTGCTTATGAACCTTTCCTTTTGGCCGTGTCAGTATGGCTCAGCGGTAGGACCTTGGTCTTTGGTTTCAAAGGTCCTGGGTTCGATTCCCCGCTCAGGCAGTCTGACATATAAGTCCAAAAAGCAACGTGAATAGTTTTGCATCTGTATTTAGTTAGTCTTTCAAGATGGAGAGTTGCACCTCGAAGGTGTGACTTAGTTCTTCATACACAACACATGGGGTTCAGGGTTCCTGCTTCGTGCTTGATTAGCCCGGCTGTTCGTCCTGGAAAATAAAAAGTTTCGTCACATGGTTGGCATGATGGTTCCTTCATGCTTCTTGCCTCTAGTCCTCTGGTGGAGAGTTCAGCTTTCTGTCTAAGTTATGGAAATGTTGGACGGGTGGGTTCGGGCGTGCTTCCAAATATTAATTCCAGAAGCTTCCAAGTCGTTCTCAGTTGATTAAGAAGTGGTCTCTCTCTTGTAATTTTGCTCTCCAGCGTGTGATCATTCCTGGTCATCTGTGAAGCTCTTCTTTGACTGCGAATTCGTGCCAAATTCACACTCCCAGCCGCAGTCACGCCAGTCTTCGTCCTCGAGGTCCAGGAAGGGTGCCTCGGATAAGAAGCAGACATAATCCTTCAGATGCGTTGGGGGTGTTCCTGCTTCTCCCTCATTCTGTGTTTACAGGATCTATTAAGGTACCTGACCTAGGTTCCTCATTATTACCTTCTACATCCGATAAGTGTGGAGGATCAGTCTAGGTCTGACGAGGCTGTGCTAGCGGAGCCGTCTTAGGAGCTGAGTTCAAAATTCGACTGGTTGTCCGAGAGTCTGGTGGGTTCGTCTTCATCACCTTCATCTTCATTCTCTTAACTGTCCTGCCCTGGCGGTAGTCCCCAGCAATCCATTATCACAGGGTTTCAATACGGTTCGATGTATTTTACGTTGATGGTTATGACATCCAGTGCGTTGTTGACTGGTGCTGCCCTGTATGTAGGCTAACTGAACTCCTCTTCTCGTGAATCCTGTAAGGCTCTTTAAAGACGGGTTCCAACTTCTTGGCGATGCTCTTCTCTGTGTTGGATAGGATGTGGTTTCTCACCTTGACAAGTTCTCCTTTTCTGTAGGTTACTTCCTTGTTTTGGTGTCATAAGCCATTTTAGGAGATCTGTGCGGTGAGCCAAAGCCATGTCATAAGCCCTTTCCATTTTCATCCCCATATGATTGACATACTCTTCGGTGGTTATTCTATGTCTGGTGTCGGGTAGACTTAGAACGTTGAGAGGAATCCTTGGATCCATTGGATTCAGCCAGTAGTACAGAGTTACCCCCGTGCTGATGTGAGGCGGGGTGTTTATGGCGTATGCCAACATTGGCAGAATGGGACCCCAGATGTTCGCGTGGTCTTGGCGGAATATCCTAATGCAGCCCGTCATGGTTCAGTGAGCCTTCTCCGTGGCGTTGAATTGTAGGTGGTAGGCGGCCATTGTGTGGTGTTTGACGCCTGTCTTCACAAGGCGGTTCGTGAAAACCTTGGGAGATAAATGCAGCACTGTTGTCAGATAAGATGATCTCTGCTGCTGCATTCTTCGTGGGAGTCAGCCAGTCATACTTCGCAAACTTCACGAAGGAAAAATGTTTCTCACTTGTAGCTCCAGGCACGTGTAAAAACGAATATACCTTAATTTTCGGGGATAACCGTTCCCCTCCTTCAGAAGCAAAAGACATGGCTGCTTCAAACTGTCAAAGTCTAGTTTGAAGCCATTTGAATGATGATTTAAAGCTGCTACCACGTCTTTTGCTTCGGAAGATGAAGGGTTGTCCCCATATATTCAAGTGTAATCAAGAAAACTAGTTTTCAACGTGTCTAATGGTAAGTGTGAAATTATTTTTCCTTTGTGGTGTATTCGATCAACCCCTGTTATCATCGGTTACCGATTTTTGGAATACTTCTTGAAGTAATCATCATGGTCATGATGTAGGGATGTTTATGAGTGGTCTCTGGCAGGGCATCTGGAACTACCCAATCACTGGTTGTATGTCTCCAGTACTACTTTGCTGCGAGGTCTTTGCAATCTGGTATGACGGCAGGAACAAATATAGTCTTTGCAGTCAGAAAACGTCCGATGCCAATTCGCTATGGCACAGCATAGCCTTGTTAACACCAAGGTGTCCTGGCTGCTTGCTGTCGTGGCACTCCCGAAGATAGGTGTGCCTCAACTTTTTCAGATTGTAGAGGCGCCAGTTTCAAATAGGACTATGTTTCTGGTAGAGAGGCGTCAGTTTCTGGTAGGCGCCAGTATCGGGCTTCCCTCTTGACATAGTAGACTAGTCTGTCAGTGTCTTAACGTATAGGGTTTCTCATTTTTCCCGCTAATTCTGGTCTTGTCCATGCCTGCGAGACACTCTTAATGTTGGCACCTTGCTCGTGTGCTTGTTGCAGTTGACTCTTGTCTCAGACGTCCACCACAAGCTGACTTCTGATGTAAAGAACTGGATTCGGAGGCCAGTTCAGGTATTCCAAGACTTGCTCTTGGATATCGGCGGTGCTCTTGGCTGACTTGTGCTTTTGGCTGTTTGTCTGGGTTTCGTGAGCGCGTTTGCGGCAATGTTTTGTTTCTCAGGCCTGCGCATGACATCAAAGTTGTATGTTTTAAATAGTACCGAGCCGTCCGAGCCAATGACTTCTTCGACAGTATCCGTTTCTACGCTGACTGATACTCCGGCTACGTAGCTTCCCAGTGCTCAATGGCTTTACAGATACTAGTTTTGTTTTCAGACGCTGTGTACTTTTCCCTCTCCTGAGCACACTAAAGAATTCGACGACCTTAACTATCGCGTGGATGCTCTGGGTCAGCGTGGCTCCATGACGTTCGGATGACGCGTTCGATTCGATGGTAAATGGTTGTCTGAAGTCTGGTAGAGAAAGAATTCTTGCTTCTAGAAGTTTTCTTCTTTAGTGCTTGGAACACATACTGATGTTAAGACATCCAGCGGAAATTTTACAAGGATTATTTCTAAAATCGCACGTCCGACACTTCCTGCAGATCGTGTGTTTATCTCTTGGTGTCTTTTATGGGTGCAAATAGCACCTGAGCGAAAAATTAATTACCGTAGTGTTGCTAATGCATTCTGGGAAATAGGGAGCAGATGCCACTCGGTGGGAGAGCCAAGAAATAACACTCAAGTAGGGGACAAGAGCATTATTTAAAAATAAAATAAGCCAAATAAAGGAGATGTAGTTTTGGTTTATTTATGAGGACTGTAAACAGTACAAAGTTATTAAAACCACCTGGATGGGCGATGTTTATTTCTTCGTTTTAGGAACAGTTGAGAAATTCGTTACGGCTTGCTGGTTTGTCAGAAAACTCGTTGACCCCCAAAATGATGAAGTTCGACGGTCCTGACAGTAATTTGGATGTGGTAAGTGTTTTATTAGATGTAACATATTTGCATGAACTATTAAATTTATTGATAGTAAGTTTTTATAGCCGTCGAAAAGAACCATTACCTGGTTTTTCCTTATATAGCAGTTCCCTTCCTTTGATGGCTAAATTGCTAGTGATGAAAAGTTGGCTTCCCTGCCGTGCGCGTGCCTGTATATAAAGCGCCCAAATCGAGCTGGCTTCATCTTTCTTCCTAGGGCTCCACCGCATGTGGTTGTCCTTTACAAGCTCGCCCATGAAGAAACATCTCTACAAGTGGACGGGCCATTTTGGCGACAGCAAGAATGCTCAGGCGACCGAGTTTCTTCGTGCTGCTATGACTGTGCATCAGGCGTCCGAGCGACCAGGGCTAAAGACCGAAGACCGACACCCCAGACCTAAACCATTTTTTAGTGGATCACGTCCCACTATCCACTTGCTTTAGAAGGCGCTACTTGTCTCTTTCAGTCATAGCGCTGCCACTCGAACGACTGTATATCTCCGTCCCTTCGCTGACACATGGGGCCGTACCTGGTGCCCTCCCTTCTTCTATGGACCACCGTTGGTCCACCTTTTTCGAGGATAAGGTCCCCCATAGTCATATTTGGGGACGCCTAAGGCGACCGCAGCATCTGTACCGTGCATTCAGTACACCACCAGTCGATCGACACACTTGTTAACCGATGAACCTGCGGCCTGTCTCCTCCCTTCAAGTCGACCGCAGCTACAGCTCCAAGTTATGTTGTTCGTTGTCCACCTGCACTCCTGCAAACAAACACGAGGGGGGGGGGGTGGACCAGGTACACAGGTGACCGCCCTCGGTTCACAGTTCCCCATGGCCATAAGGGCTTGTTGAAGGGCGCCTGAGGGAACCGCAGTTTCACTCCAAGTTGACTACAGCTATGGCCCCTATCGTCCACCAGTTAGTGAGATCTTCTATTCCTTGGCAGGTGACTGGGGCTCGGAGTTTGGGCCAGGCCCAGTACCCTTGTCACAGAACCACTTTTGGTTCACTGTCTCCTAAGCCTGACCTCCTTCAGCCACGTGGGATTTGAAAGGATGTCAGCCAACAGGTCTCCTTTCCCGAAGTGCAGCAAGTTGCCTTGCGATCCCCGGACTAAACCTCGAGCTATTGTTTATGATTACATATACTTGTCTCAAGTCTCTTGTCCTCTGTCTCCTGTCTTTCGACAACCACCTCCGCAGACGCTAGCTACAACATGCCGCTCTGCTGCTCATGCCTGTAACACAACTCTGGTTATGCAGGGTTACCTTGACCAACGATTCTGTATCCTGTCGGCATCCTTCACATTTCATTAGCTGCAATTCGCCGACCGCTCTGCTATCTAGCGTTTACGGTCTCTAGGCTTGCGCCTTTCGGTTATTGTCAAGTTGTTTTCCAGCTTCGGGGGACAGTCCCCTCGAGCCGCACTCTGCGTTCCCCAAGACCGTAGGGCCTACTAGGAAGTCTCTGTGACCGCAGCTACATATAGAAACCTTTTCATTCGTCGGTGCCTCCTGTCTCTTGTTGACAAGAACCTAGCTGCTACCTCTTGGATCCTTCCCCATTTTGTCCACGGCTTGACAGTTACTTCGGCTTCGGTCTACGGTCCCCTCAGGCCTCGGTCCATGGTCCCCACAAGTTTTTGGGTCTGCTAGGGACACCCATGGAGACTGCAGTTGCGTGAAGAAATATACACTTTCGTTGACAACTAGAATCATTAAAATGGTGGGTGCAACCAGCTGATTTTTGATTCTATTGCCTCACCGAAAATATACATTACTGTACCCACCCTGCCTCCCCTCTTGAAGTAACCACCTGACGGATTAAGAGCAACGAGAGATGACGCTTTTATAGGAGGGATGTGCTGATGCATGCGCATTAGTTACCGAGCTGGCAAGCATAGACCTATAAGTTTCTTCTCTTAAACTTTTTGTTCCTAGCACGTTTGTTCTCTAGTATTCGAGAACAAGAATGTTAAAACTACAGGTAATATTTATTTTCAATTAGGCAATAGAAACAAAAATCAGCCGGTTGCACCCGGCATTTTAATGTTCTTAATGCTCAAAATAAATAACAATTTCAAGTTTTTTAATTTTAATCAGCTTTTACAATGTTAGGAAAAAACCTGACATTGACATAAAAATAAGTCGGCGGGGGGGGGGGGAGGCATATGTGAAACGTAAAAATTTGCCTCTAAGTCTCAAATACAAAGAATCATTAATATAAACTATTGGGACTATCAGCAATTGAAAGCGGACGAAATCTGACATCTAGCGCTATGTAGTACTATCTAGCTCTTGCTTGCACCAAGCTAAGGAATGCATAACGACATTTCTTTTAACGAAACAAACAAGCCACGACATCCTCAATTATTGAGTGAAAATTTGGTTCGTCCTCGTGCACCTGGGAGCAATCTATAAAGGTTAACATCATTGCCGCTAGATGGTGCCACGGTATTTTCGTTTGCATTTCAATCGGTGATAGTGCCACTTTAAATGCCACTGGCGAAAAAAAAAAAACAGAAATTGAATATTTTCTATTTACCTTTAGGAATGTATTTGCATTAAGTGTTCTTTTGAATTTGTAGGTTGTTGCCCTCATGTGTGTTGGGTTTTATCCGAATATTTGCTTGCACAAAGAGAAGAGATTAGTTTGGACATCAGATAAGATCGTGGCTCAAATTAATTCCTTTTCTGTGAACTGCAGTTACCAGGCCATCAGCTTCCCTTTTCCTTTCCTGGTGTATGGAGAACAGGTAC
>JAHWFP010072787.1:0-38964 GCA_023313725.1 Lithobius niger | reverse complement strand
ATCCTGTTGTAGTATTTGCTATGCATACCCATAGTGCATAGCAAACCTAGTTAATAAATAGACCTGCAGCTGGCTCTGACAGCTGCTGCTCACTAGAACCCACAATTGTAATCGTGTCCTATTATTGTTAGGTCATCAGACATTACAGTTGAGAATCTGCCTGTGAGATCTAGGTTTGTGTCATGCCCAGTGCTTAATTTCTAATTAGTAAAGTACCGGAACTGTCACTTGTTTGCAGAGGTAGGAAGGGACGGCCATTTACATCCCATCGAAACCACAGCTAGGGGGTCGGGGGGCATGGGGGGTGGGCTGCAAGCTTCCCCAGCAGGGTCCGGGGCTCCCCGGACGCTTTAATGTTTTTACCTATTTCAACACTTATTCTGGTTTCTAGAAGGTACCTTTTTTGAAGATTTTAATGCTCTTATTTTTTATTCATTTTGGGGGAACAAAATAATATCCCAACTTGCCCCTTCCCCGGATTTGCCGGGGGGTGGGGGGGGGGGTGACCCCCTCCCCCAATAAAAAAAAATGTACGTATTAAAAAGCATTGCTTTACCAACTGTTTCACCGGATTCAAGTTAGGATTGACACAGAAAAATAGCCACTCAAATACAGAAAAATAATGAAAAAGACAGGCCTAATTTAGAATAATAACTTTCAAAGTTTTTTATTGTTGATCTTATTTTATTTTTATTATCGTCCAAAAAGTATTATCAACAAAAACATTTGCGACACCTCCAGCTCCAACGCGATGCTGCGGTATGAGACAAGCAAGTGAAACCTGGAAACTAGGGACCCCTAGCGGATCGTGGCCACAGAAAAACTTCACCAATTCGGCCTAAGCAACAACTTTTAGTTTTGTTACGATGGTTGAGGTTGAATTAAATCAAATTCACTAAATGGCATAGTGATTTTAATTTGGTTTTAGGCAGTGGCGTAACAAAGCGTCTCTGGGCCCATAGGCAAAATTTAAGGTCGGGCCCTCTCCCATTTATTGCTCCCCCCTTCCATCCAAATCGTTGACCTTTTCGACTGTCTTGGTCAAATGATAACACATACTGTACAGTGTTTAGTTTACGTTACCCGAACAACCAACAACTTTTCAGCCCCTCCAAAAATTACTTCGTTATGCAAACAACAATAATTTTTTTTTTTTATTTTATAAAAAAACCCTGTCTTGTATTTTTTAGCCTACTTAACTGTCGAATTATTATAAGCTTTGCGTAATAGCTACACTATTATACTTGTTACATGGGAACTTGGACTTGCTTGTAACATTTTGCACTTTGACCATGACATTTACATACCGTAGTTAGTTCACTACTTGAGGCCTTTAAGGCGATAGTTTCGGCATGCTTTCCTTAATGCAAAAAGCTCAAAGATTTTGTCCATTTCCGTACTTCGACGCCTGGCAGGCCCCCGAGCTGTAGGACACCATAAGCAATGCTTACCTAGCCTACCTGTTTGTTACGCCACTGGTTTTAGGGTTAATTGCTTTAATAGAAATTGCGAAAATTTTCGAAAGATGAGGTTTTTCAGTACAGGTGAAATGTTGCCCTTAAAAGAACAGGAATGCCGTTGCGGACCGTTCCGGCCCAAATAAAGCCCTGGTCATGCCTTATAAATTATGGCCTTATTGGCTGATGAGAATTTCTTTGGTGCTAATGCCTGACGAGGGCCGTTAACTTGGGTATCTATTTTTCGTTTTTCATGCTCTGCAAGCCTTTCTGGCCTAATTTTAGGTGACAGCTCTTGCTTAAGCATTTACGGAAAATATGTAACCTTGTCTAGTTTACTAGAGGTAGCCTATCTGCTAAATCAAGTTTCATATGTAAATGAGGGCTGCCTATAATGTCTAGTTGCTGCATGCTTGACATAATTCTGGCCTTTGCCTGATAAGGGTTCATTTTGCATAAATGCCTGACGAACTAATTTTCGCATTATGTGCTCGGTATATTTACATTAGACTCAACAAAGTTCAGTTCTCATACCTTAGAAGGAGGCTGGGGCTGTCTTAAATTGCCACTGAAATCGTACTGATTTGATCTGGTGTGCCTGATAAAATCTGCCTGTGTATGCTGGGCAAGGTCATTTGTGCCTAAATGGCTATGTTTAATTTTCATACAAATTTTCATTGTTCCGTGCATAATGAACTTTTCGTTAAAGCTTAACGAAATCCTTCATTTCATGATACTCCGTATTAGCTTGGAAAGCTTTTCATATTGATCATAATTTCATGCGTGTTAAAACACTGCTTTATAGCCGGATATCCTCAGTATCTACTGGATTCCTATTTTAGACTTGTTTTTATCGTGCTTCGTACATAGTGAGCCTATTTCGTTAAACTTGTCGAAAATTTCCTGCTATTCCTGACGAAGTGAAACAAAATTTTTCCTAAATGCCTGTCGGGATCTAAACCTGATAGCTGATTTTTTAATCTCAAGGGCGGAGTGAACTTGCTCCTTACTGAAATTCCACGCTTTGCTGGTGTGCCTGATGAACGTGACCGTGCCCCTAACGAAATTCAAATGCTACTTAGGTCAATGAAAATTGCCTACCGAAAATTCAAGATTTTGCTAACATGCTTGCTGGATCGAGCTTTGCTTTGTGTTTTACGGGGTACTAGAGGTACTATCCTTAACCAGTTTTCGCTCTATTTCCCTTTTTATTTATAAAGCAAATTGAATTTTTCTAGCCTATTTATAGGTGAAATTTTTTTGCTATGCTTGTATGAAAAGTGGAATTCTGAGAATTCGTTTCGTGCAGTGCCTGCCTGTTTAAATTTTACTTACATACTTTTACTGAAATAATCTGGCGTGCCTGATAAATTCTGGCCCTGTGTGCCTAAATGTATTTGCGTTCCTAATTCAACGAGAACTGACTGTAAAATTTTTCGTACTTAGTGCTCTGAATGAACCTTTTTCGTTATACATGACGGAAATCCTTCACTATCCTACCTAAAACGGGATTGGTTTCTATTCTCGTTTTGAAATGATAATCCCTGTTTTGTTTTAATGCTAATTGTTTTTAGTTTTTTTTTGCCGGGAAATGTAACTTGCTTCGTTCCTGTTTTTAGTTGTTTTAACTCCGATTTTTCTAGTCTGTGGCCTTAGTAATGTTAGTAATGTTTGCTCGCTCTGCTCGGTTTTCTAGCACGACGTGCCTGTTTCCGTGGCTATACGTCTAACAGTATGTTTGATTTCAAAATTATATGAAATTTATGACTCCGGTTTTCTGTGCCTAATTTGCAGCGGATTATACCTTTTTATAACGTGTGGATAGTTTTCGGTAACTTGCTGAACTAATCCTAACTGATTTTCTTTTCGGTTTCTGGGGCGTGAACATAAATGCTGCTTATTTACGGCTTTTCCTTCGTGTAGCTTACTGCTAAAATTTTAGTTTCATTTTTCAGGTAGCTTGTAGCTAAAGTTCTTACTTTGAGTAGCCTATTGCTAAGGGTTTTCATCTTTTTCTGTGTACTAGTTACGGGTTTTTTTTTGGGTACGCCCTTCGCGTATTTAATTTAGTTCATACTTTCTCCGATATGACTTCTACCAGGAGCCTATAGAAAACAACTAGGAGCGTGTCTCGGTAACTTCCACTACAGTGTTAAGTCAGGAGCGGCTACAGTGGTGTACAAATTTGTTACCAGAGGTCGCCATCTGCACGAATGATGAGAGGTGTGCGTCACGTTCTGAATGTTAATTTTCGGTCCTTTGCTTTTTAAACAATAAGTGTTTAACATGGAAACAATACCAAAGTAATAATAAAAAAACTAAACGAACACATAATCAGTTGTTCTTAAGTTGCTCTAACCAACAATAAAATAGAGCGTTGCTTTCGTAGCACACGTCTGCCTCGCGTGCTAAGTTCAGTTTCGATTTTAGACAACTTGGCGCAGGCGCAGTATTGTTGCTCCTTCTGGCGTTAGAATTTCGTACTAAAATAAACACTCCTAACATAGACCAGCCACACACGCTCCTAGTTTTCTATAGGCTCCTGCTTCTACGTATTTTAGGTTTTAGTTTTAGGTTTCTAGTTTCGAGTACAACTTTCGCGTATTTCATTTGGCTTTAGTTTCTGATACGACTTTCACGTATTTTAGGTTTTTATGATTTTTAGATTTTTAATTTCTGGTACGGCTGATACGTACGATTGATACGTATTAGTACAGTTTTTACGTATTTTAACTCTGGGTACGACTTTTTACGTACGGTTCTGGTTTTTAACGTTAACCTTGGTTCCTAATTGTATATGGCATTGTCATCTGGTTAACTTATAAATATTTCTAAACATATATAGCTAAACTTAGGCTTATAACTATCTTAACGTGTATGGCTAAACTACTTGTGGGACACTACCCTCTTTCACCTGCATGACTACTTAGTATGGTATGCTGCTTTGGCCTACTTGTGTGAAATACTTAATTTTCTTGCTTGTACGGCTAATCATGTATGACGTACCTTTGTCTTACTTATACGGCTAATTACATATAGGATACCTAATTTTCTTATACGGCTAATCACATATGAAATACCTTTTGATTACTTATACGGCTAATTACGTATGAAATCCTTTTGTTTACTTATATGTGCCTTAAACCTTTGGCGACTAGTGTGTTTTACCTGTGCAGCTGTTAACGCATTAATTTTAATCTGTCTTATATATATATATATATATATATATACGATTTTTACATACGATTACCTTAATTTCAAGGATTTGTCTGGATACGTGCTTTGCTTTCTACGCAAAATTTCCCTAATTCATAATAACGTACTAATTTCCATGGATGTTTGCTGTATTTGACTCAAATTCATTTTACTGCTCTGAAAGCTATATGCATTTCTCACCTAAGACTATATGAGCTCTTTACCGAGACTATACACTTGTTTACTTTCAAAATACGCTATATTGTTTACCTGATACTCTGATCACAAGATACTATATATATATATATATATATATATATATCATATATATATGATGCTGAACCAAGATTCTTTATATCTATCTAATTGTAATGCTACGATGAGCTGACTTTACTTACTCAATTCTACGATCTTTGCAACCAGGCCTGCCCATTCCCCCTAACATCTAGGACGCAGGTCCCCCCTTTCCAGCTAGGGGGTCTGGGGGAGCGTTGTAAGCTCCCCCAGCGGGGTCCGGGGCAGAGCCCCGGAAGCTCTTGCATTTTCAGCATTTCTAATATGATTCCTGGATGCTAAAGGGTGTGTTTCCAGAACATTTATCAATCTTCTTTATTTCTATTCTCCAACCCCCCTCGCTTCATCCAGCAAACTTTAAAATTTAAAAAATCCACATTTTTTCCAAGTGTTTTCAGAAAAGTGAAAATGGGACCACTTTACTGGAGTACAAAAAAGTGGTCCCTATTTCACTATAACAAAAAAAAATTTGAAAAGTATGAACTTAGAACTTTTTTAGCTCGTGCGTTTTTATGGACCGTCCTGTATGTTAAGGTTAGGGGGGAGCCCGAGGGCTAATTTGCCACCGGCCCTGCCTAACGTAGCTACGTCACTGGTCACCGTCCCTAAGGGACTGTTCAGAACTCGTGTAGAACTCTTTTTTTGTAGAACTCATGTACACTCCATGGCCTATATCGGTTTAAATTTCAAAATACCGAATTTAAAGAAATTTTCTCCCTCCCAACCCCTAATAAATAGCGGTTTTGAGTTCCCTGTTGTACTACCAATGAGGTTACCATTGAGTTGTGATACCAATGAATTTACAGTTGGCATAATGTTGTCTATTATATGCTGCAGTCGACAATTTCTGGTGCTGGTGTTAATATGCACAGGAATGCAGTGGCGGAAACGATATTCTAACATTCACTTTACCGTTGTTGGTTTAAAAATGTTTCTTTTTTTTTTTGTTTGGAAAGTTGGGTCTTCACTATTGAAAGGTCATACCATCTCCCTATTTTCGTGCATCCTGCTCGTTTAAAATTTTTGCAACATTTACATGCGTTTGAGTGAATGTACCAAATCGTCTCGTACTTGGGAAAAAAACAAGAAAATAGAAGCGTTTGCGATGTATTACAAACGTTTTAACTAATGTTGCAAAACTGTGACAGCAAAGCCAACATGGAGGCTACGATTTCTTTATGGCGTGTTGGGGGGGGGGGATTAAATAATTTTGGAAGGTCACCACCATCAATTTCCAGTAGACCCCCCTCCCTCCCACAAGCCGCCACATGTGCTGAGCAGATCCTAAGTTGTATAGTTTTTGTATTATTGTTAAATAGTTAAAATTAAATAAAACAAATTTGAAATAAAAAAAAACACGTAAAAGAAAATGTAAAAACATCGTCACACAACTGGTAATGGAAAGGAGGAGGGGAGTGTAAGTTTCTCTTATTCTGTACCATTCCTTAACTTTACTTTTGTTTAGCATATTTTACTTAATGGCAAAAGCAATGAAATCAGGTGTAAACCTAAATAATAAAAGAAGGAACGCACCCAGTAAAGCCAACACTGGGAACAGTTTGACCGGACAGTGTGACAACTAAATTATTTCATCATTATTGCAGCTCACTTGTCGTTCTCAACGGTGCACGGAAAAAAAAGACTCGACAAAAATTCCCTGGAAAAAAAAGCTGATGGAAAAAAAAAGCTGCGGTAAAAAAGCCTTGAAAAAAAAAGCTAATGGAAAAAAAACGCCCCGGGAAAAAGCTGAAGGAATAAAGCCAGGGAAAAAAAGCCGCGGAAAATAAAGCTGATGGGGAAAAAATTAAATGGTAAACCTGGTGTAAAATCACCATCAAATACTGCCTAAACTTAGTTATGTGAGAGTTCATTATTCATTGGCTAATTGCTGCTGGACCAAAGTTACCTTAATTACCTCCGGGAACATTTACAGGAAAACTCGGAAGTCACAAGTTTTCCCCCAAATTCTTTTACTGGGGTGAGGAGATAAAGTCGTCTTCAGTAAGAGAAAATTGAAATAGAAGTTTCCACCAAAATTGGAATAGAAGGGAAGGGGAGGGGGTGGGGAGAAGCCTCGGGAATCATACATTTTCTACAAATGCCGTAACTGGGGAAGGAGGAGGTGAAGTATTGAATTTGATTGACTATGGATAATTAAAAGAAAATTCGGAAAACATTAAGTTTGCTGAAAATTCCTTTTTTGAGAGTTATTCGATATTGCCGTGCATAAACTTTCGTTCTTTTTTACAGAGTGTTGTTCTCCCTCCCCCTCGCACCCCTCCCATACCAAAAAAAAAATAATAATAAACAGATAAGGTTTATAAGAAGCGAGGAAATAAATTCTGGCAACAGCTAATAAATCGTACGTATAGCTTGCCGTTATGTAATTCCTGGTCTTCGTTAGAACAACTGCGATTAGCCTTGCTTAATAGCATGCCAGACGTGCTGATAGTATTTCCAGCTAAGGCCACTGTCCATTGTTACACACGCACATATTTAAAGGTAGTATTTTTGTAAAATTTCCACCAGATTTTTGTCGCGTTTTTTCGCTCTCGACCTTTTTTCCGCGATTTTTTTTTTGGAGGCCTTTTTTTCCGTCGGCTTTTTTTTCTGGGGCTTTTATTGCCATCAGTTTTTTTTCCAGGCTTTTTTTTTCCGTGGCTTTTTTTACCGAGGCTTTTTTCCCCTAGAATCTTCGTAACTGTTCACAATGTTGCCTCCATAGTGTTGATTCGTTTAGCATTTATGCCATTTATGCTGTAAGTTAAAATTACTCATAAAGTAAATTTAAAATACGTACGCCCTTACCTTTGAGTTGTAACTTTTTTTGCCGGATCTTTAAGCACTCCTTTCCGTTTTTTCCCCAGGGTCCATTCCCACACTTCACTACTGTGATCTCATTGTTGATGTCTATATTATTTTTCACTTTTTAGTAATGATTTTTCCTATAGTGTTCAGGCCATTTATCACGGCGTTGTCCCGTACGACGAAGTATTTCAAGACACCTATATTTAAATTGTTTACTTTTCGCTTTTACCTTTGGCATTATTGTCGCACTAAAATCGTCACCGAGTTGTCTTCCCGCACACTAATACAGACGAACACTTCTGACCGATCTGAGTAGGAAAAAGGTTTGGTTATTGTTTTGGATGCTCTCTGACCTTAGTGCGCATGACACTTTGACGAAAGCAAAACAGGTGATCCGCCGACTTGACGGCGTCTTTTTGGGCGGGGGTTTAATCCCCATTACAATTCTTTGTCTGCAGACCCATTCCTTCGTGCTACACTTTTGTTGCCCCCTTGGCACGTGTTCGTTGTATGGCTTCCTATAATAAACAAATCTCACCCCCCCCCCCCTTCTCCAACAGTACCCTGTCAATACTACCGAGCCGCATCTCTTTGGGGGAAGAAGGAAAGGACTGGAGAGTGGGGGGGGGGGAAGAAGGAAAAGATACTGCAGAACTGCATGCGCACAGAAGATTCGAAACTCTATAGGTGTTTAATTTGAGACGCTTCAGTCATTAAAAATAAATTCTCACCAACGACAAGTGAGTTGGATTCGTTATTCGAAATACTGGGTTTTAATTTAGTCCCCCCCCAAAAAAAATCCCATGACGCAAACTGCGTCACGGTATCCCCTTTGGGCAGCCCTGTTTGCAACTGGTTTTGATTCTATGATTTATTTACAAGATGCTCTATATGCTACTAAACCAAGGCACTATATGTCTGTTCAATCGTAATGCTACTGTAAGCTGACATTACTTAATTTATGACCTTTTATAACTGGCTTGGTTAGCCTACCTACGCAACATGTGTTTTAATTAACTTTTACATAAATCGTAATGTAAATCGTAACAATTTCTAGAATCTTATGGTACTTACTGCTTAAAGAGTGGTTAAACCTTAACGGTTCGTGTCTTTACTTAGTTTCTGTGTTATGTTATCCAATTTGAAAATTGGCCTAACAGATTTTTTAAATCTCAACTTCTGTAACTGAGTTCAGTGACTCGTATTACTACGCGCGGAAATTTTGTCCGGCCCAAATGCTGGTAATCTACCAATGTCTAAAACCTTATTACTTTTGTTAAACTGACAGACGCGGGAGACCCTGTCCCTTTAACATGGATGACTTAATTTTGTACTTAAACGTGTTTCTCACTCTGATGTAGCGGATTTCTCGTGCAAAACTCGTGTTTTTACTAAACTAAAATACATGATCGTGTGCATAGCTTGTACTGTAAGCGTTTTTCAGGTTTTTCAGGTTTACTCGACTGCTGCTGTGATTTCTACGAGCAACATCATCTGACGAGTGTTTATACTGCTTTTCTTTCAGGGTGTCAACGGTAAGTTAGGTAATACTTCGTGCTGTTTACAGAAACGACATTGGGCTTGACGTTATTCATCCGTTTAAATGCTTGATGCAATCGCTATGATCGGATGATAAATTTTTACGATTTTGCTCTGATAGCCGTGTAAAGGCCAAGAATCCGAAACTGAAACTAAAACTTATGCAGGATTTTAGATTGCATTTTTGATTTATATTTTAGACAACCAGCTTTAAGCCATTATAGTTTACATGGCATTATTATAGCAATATTAGATAATTGGTGAGCCACTACGTTATTTTAATAATAATTGGGGAAACACAGTTTAACAACATCGTCAAGGCCAGTTAATGAGAATACGATTTTCATAATTAATTTTTAGATTTATCCTTCTTAATTACGACAGTTAATTTAAAACATAATTATATTGAATTAAAAAAATAGTCAGACCTTTAAATAATTTATTAAGAGCGGTTTTATTTAATTTAATTTAAATTGGTTTAATCAGATTAGCTTTTCGAATGCAAAACAGCACAGAGGGCGCTGGTCGGCACAGCGAAATATATAACGATAAGCCAACGGCGATTCGGTCTCTCTCTCTCCCCGACTGCCAGCGATGATGACAACACGGTAGAAGCCTGCCCAACTTTTTCCGAGAGCGCAAGATGCCCAAGCAGACAAATGACCCAAGTTTGCCGCTGACATTGACATGAATAACGCAACGCGATCGGAAACGCTGGCCCCATGAACAACTGTAAAGACTAAAGATCAACAGACGGCTTGAGTGAGTATTGGCTAGGAGAACTTAAAATGACAGGGAATTTTTTAGGAAATGATTGATTTATTTCGAAAATTAACTGGAAACGATGTTTTGTTGATCCAAGCGTCGCACATGCAACACACATTAACCAAGCACTTAAAGATGCTGCCTTAGCACAGTGCACAATGCACTTTGTTTTGGGATTAGAAGAACCATTAAGACAAGAAGTATTGGGGGAAAATGCTAAATCAATGACAGAAGCTAAAGAATATGCACTTTTGGTTGAACAGAATAGGCAATTGCTAAAGCTTAAAGGGAGTTCAGACGTAGTTTCAAATGGGCAGGCAAGTGGGCAAACAAATAGTACAAGTCAAAATGTGAAAATAAATGCGGCAAATACAGGAATAGACCCCATAAGCAACCAATTAAAGGAATTAGGGGAACAATTAAAGTCAGAAATAAACAAAGTAGATGACAGGGTAAACAGGCTGAATAATGAACAAAGAAACAGAAACAATGGGTCATATGAAAATAATCAGCAGAATATGAATAATAGTTCAAATGACAGATACAGAAGTAGGAATTTTTCACAGGGAAGAACACAGAATACAATGCCAAATGTATATTGTTCAATTTGCAGAAATGATAATCACCACACAAGACAGTGTAGGTACAGGGATACACAAGGGAGAAACAACTACAGGGGTACAAAAGGCAGATAATTTTTTCAGAATAACACTTTTTTAGGAAGAAGACAGCAACTACAGAGAGAAGAGAGTGCTTTGAATGTGGTTTAGTGGGACACGTAGCCAGAGATTGTAGGAGAAAAAGGTCTTCACCTAGGCCTAATCAGGAACTGCCTTGTGGCATTTGTTCCAAATCCGGACATCATGAAGCTATTTGTTGGTTTCGTGAACGCACGTTTCGGGGCCCTAATCCGGCATACGCGAGAAGTCCTACAGTAAATTCAAATGCACCAAGATTCGAGTCGAACAGAAACAGAGAGCAAGAAGAACCATGTCAACTTTGTTTGTCGCCTGGGCATCATGCACGAGAATGCAGGAGATTTATTTTTTCAGAAATGCGAAATAATGAGCAGCCAAAAAACTAGTTAGCCCGCCACCAATGCAGCAAGACAAGAAAAAGGTGGAAACGGGATCAGCCTTGGAAAGATTAATACAACAAAAGAATGAGCAGCGTGCTCTAGATGTAATAATACAGTTAATTGAAGAAAATGAGAAATTAAGGGCCAAGACAAAGCCAGAGAAGCTAACAGAAAAAACTAGAGAAGAAATATGTCATGTACCAGACCTAAACAAAACTTCATACGCCAGACATGCTCGTCCCTATATCGGAATAAAAGTAGATGGAGCAAAAGCAACAGCGCATTTAGATACTGGAAGCGATATTACATTAGTGGGAAAGGATTTTTGGGACAGATTCTTAAATGAACATGAAAGACCAGAAACATACATGGGGACATGGCCAACGACTGCAGGAATTACAGGCACAAGTTTACATCTGCATGCTGGATATTTGGTACCAATAACCATAGGAGGAGTAACCAAAAGGGTGAATTGTTTCGTTGTGGACAAAATTGCAACTGGAGATGTTCCATTTTTGCTAGGAAAAGATTGTTTTTTCGATTTCATGATGAGTATTTCAGCAGAAAATAATACAGTAATGGTAAAATATACAACACAGCAGCCTCACAAAATAGGAAGGATTCCACTCTTTTTATACCATGAGAGTGTAGAATGGCCACAAGCAGCTGGGACCGATGACCAACAAGAACCGCAAAGAGGCAAGTTAACATACAGAGACAGACAACGAGCAAGATTAAAGGCAGCCACCATACATGAGAATATACCAGTCAAATTGGCTGAGGATTTGGTTGTTCCAGGATGCACAGGAATGATTTGTAGGTGCAAACTTTTAAGCGGAATTAGGAAAGGTTCAGTAGGGGTTGTTGAACCGATTGAGAATGTGAAGGTACCAGCAGACATCAAGATTGGGAATGCACTAGTTAAAGTAAAATGGAAGGCAGAAGTACCAATGCGAATAAGAAACGCAAATGCATATCCAGTATACTTGTCAAAGAATACAACAGTAGGAGTATATGAAACTGCAGACACAGGAAGAAGTATTGAATATGAGGATTGGTCAAACAGAAAAGAAAAAATAAAGAAAATAGGATCAAAACAAGCAAAATGTTCAAAGGAGGACAGAGAAACCCTAATAAATGCTTTTCCATTGATGCAGTTGTCAACAACAGAAAGAGAAAGAATGCAAGATATGATCATTCATCACAGAGATATTTTCTCATTATCAGATGAAGAAATTGGGGAGTACACAGGAGAAATTAGACATGAGATCAACACAGGAAACGAAAAACCAGTTTACCGACCACCATACCGTATTCCATATGCAATGAGACCTATCTTAGATGATAAAATGAATGAATTGTTGAAAAAGGGAGTTATAAGACCTTCAAGAAGCGCATGGTCGAGTCCAGTAATGATTGTTCCAAAGAAAGAACCGGGCAAGTACCGAGTAGTAAACGACTTTCGGTGGCTAAACAAGATTACTCGCCCAGAATATTTTCCCATCCCTCGAATAGCAGACATTTTAGATCAACTACATGGCGCCAAGTATTTTTCAAAATTAGATTTGCAAGACGGCTACTATTGTGTACCTATGCACAAAGATTCGATTGCTAAAACTGGGTTCTCAACAGCAACTCAAAGGTTTGAGTATATACGTCTACCACAAGGATTGATAAACGCACCATTCACATTTTCAAGAGCTTTGTCTTCAATGTTGGAAGGTGTCGACAATGCATTACTTTATATGGACGATATTATAATCTGGTCAAATTCGATTTCGAAGCATTTCGAAGTATTAGAACAGGTGTTTTCAAGGATAAGGGAACATGGATTGAAATTGGCATACAGGAAATGTGAACTTTTCAAGACAGAAATTGCATTTTTGGGCTACATTGTTGATCAAAATGGATCGAGACCGAACCCCAAGAAAATAAAAGCAGTACAAGACTTCCCAAGACCAAAGAATGCTAAAGAAATAAAGGCTTGTCTAGGTATCTCAGGATATTACAGAAGACTGATAAAAGGATTATGCAAAAATAGCGCGCCCATTGTTTGAATTAACCAAACAGGATACAAAATTTCAAGAGCTGAAGGAGAAATTAACAACAGCGCCAGTATTAAGAGCACCAGACATGACAAAAGACTGGATAATTCAAGTTGACGCTAGTTTGAAAGGTCTTGGTTGTGTGCTCGCTCAGGTGGATGAAGGGCGTGAGCACCCAGTGTGTTATGCGTCTCGACAGACGACAGATCAGGAGGAAAAATACAGCGTCACAGAATTAGAGCTCCTCGGCCTCATCTATTCATTAGATCAATTTAGACCTCATATTTTGGGAAGAAAAGTAACGGTATACACAGATCATTCGTCACTGCAATGGCTATCTTCAATAAAACAGTTGAATGGAAGATGGGCGCCAAAGATTCAAGATTACAACCTAACAATCATACACAAACCAGGCAAGATGAACACCAATGCCGATGGGCTAAGCAGAGCATATGTGAGACTATTGGATGATTACTGCAAAGAAATGCAGGGAGAACCAATTTGGAATAGGGATGACATCAAGAAAGCACAGAGAAAAGACCCAAGGTATAAAGGAATTACAGCATCTAGAATCAGGAAGCAAAGAAGAATACACAGGGCGAACACCAGCACCTTTTGAGCGTTTTTTCTTAGACATTGATGGTATACTATTCATGAGAAGACCAGGAATGCAAATAAATGGCATAACAGAAAAGTGGGAAGTTTTAGTTTCACCTGATGCTATGATAAGAGAGATATTGTATGTTTTTCACAATAATCCACTGGCGTCACACATGGGCCATAAAAAGACAGCAGACAGAATATCTAAACTATTCTGGTGGCCAGGATTCTCTCAAACTGTGAAGGACTACATAAGAGCTTGTACATCATGTGCCTTGCACAAGGTACCGAAAACGCAGAAAATTGCTCCAATGCAAGAGTTTAAGCAGATTTCAACCCCAATGGAGTTACTTACAAAACTACCTCTCACAGAAAATGGAAACAGAAATTGTCTAGTTGGCGTAGATCAAGCAACACGTTTTGCGTGGGCAATTCCCATAGTTGATAAAACAGCAGATTCAGTAGCAAAAGCAATAGTGGACCATATCTTACTGCCAAATGGGCGAATTTCAGGGGCACTGTACTCTGATAATGGTAAAGAATTTACGGGAAACATCCTCAAGAAGATATGTACCTTAACGGGAATCAAACAGGTGAACTGTTTACCATATTCACCTAAAAGCAATGGTCGATGTGAACGGGTAAATCAGACGATTCTAAAGATGCTTTCTCACTTCGTGGATGAAAAAATTGAAAACTGGGACGAATTCCTGGGACCAATTGTAAATGTAGGAACAGCGGGTGGAAGTGGAAGTATCGTAAATTCCACCCCCAGTACGTCTACAGCACCCACAGGAGGAGAATTGGGACAGGCAGGTCAAGGGATAGCTCCGGAACTACCCCCAGCCATTGTTGCCGCACCCCCAACGCCCACCAGAACCTACACATGGTTATCAAACTAGATCAAGAGGTGATGTAAAAAGCCACCCATGGGACGAATTCTTCCCATATGTTATGTCCGCATATAATGCGACAGGGTTTAGCCCTTATGAATTGTTCTATGGCAGAAAAAGAAACGAGTTGTTTTCAGTGGATGTAACTCCAAGAAGGATGAACTATGATGTAGACCCACCACTAGACAAACAAATGGCCCAAAGAGCAGAATTTGCAAAGGAACTGGCAAAACAGAAATCTAGAGAAGCAGCTAAAGAGTACAAGAAGTATCATGACAAAAAAGCCAAGGAAAAAAAACTGACAGTTGGAGATATAGTCTACTTGCTGGAATGTAAAACCAAAAAGGGAGAGTATCACAAGTTCAGAAAGAAGTATTTAGGACCCTGGGTAATACAGAAAATCACTTCAGAGGTGGCTGTAACGATAAAGAACCAACAGAGTGGAGTAGAGACAACAGTACATATAAATCGCCTAAAGAAAGCGCACCCAGACTTTTTGCAAATAGATGTATCCACTGATGAATCCTCGGATGAAGAAATAGAAACGACAGCAGAAGAAAAGAAAGAAGAAGATGAGAAAAATGAAGAAACCGCACAAGATGAAACTACATGGATAGACGATTTGCAAGGTTTTGTTTTACCTTTTAATCAGGGGCAAAGGCAGATTCAGCCTACAGCAATGATACCAAGCACAGCAGCAACACCACCAATTGTAAATGTAGGAACAGCGGGTGGAAGTGGATGTATCGTAAATCCCACCCCCAGTACGTCTACAGCACCCACAGGAGGAGAATTGGGACAGGCAGGTCAAGGGATAGCTCCGGAACTACCTCCAGCCATTGTTGCCGCACCCCCACCCCCACCAGAACCTACACATGGTTATCAAACTAGATCAAGAGGTGATGTAGAAAGCCACCCATGGGTATTGCCAAAGCACATTTAAGAAGAAAAGATCAAGAAAGGTTTTGCCTCAGACAGACACAAAACAGTACAAAATGACACTGAAAACACTACTCATTGATTTTCTGATAGTTATGGTATTATGATTTTCTAGCACATATTTTATTTTGCTTGGTATGAATGAATCGCTTTATTATTTTTTTTATAAGTCACATAAACACTGAGTGGAGGAAGCGAGGTCAAAGAAAATTCAACCCTTAAGTGAGGAAAGAGAGAAAGAACGGAAAAAATTTTAACCACAGATAATTTTTTAAGTATTTGAGACTGGTAAGATTTGATATTCAAGTTGAAAAGAGTTTAATTTCAGAACTTCAGAATCTTGGTTCATTGCATGAATGTGTGTGACTGGGCATGCCCAAACGAACATTGAATCAAAATTGAGATCTCAAAATATTTCGGAAAATGGAATGAATGTTGAAATATCAAGATTCTGAAGGGAACAAGTTGATAAATATAACTGTAGCAAAGCTAGAAGGAAAGATAATGTTTTAAAGTTAAAGAGTTGACTTCAATTTTAATTATGGAATGAAAAACCCTTTTCTAAGTTTCTTTCTTTATCATTTTTTAAATTTTGTAATGGAAATGTAAGTTTTAATGAAAGAATAGAGAATAATTCCGAAGATGTATTGACATAGGTTTGAACTTAGAAAGCAAGCAACTTTAATCCGTTTGAGTTTGATCAAAGTTAATTTAATAGTTTTGTTTGCCTCTCACTCTGCAAGGCTTCAATTCGAGTTTTCATTTTGTACTTTTAGAGGTGCAGAGAGAAGGGAAGAAATTTGATCTGGTAGTTCCACAAGAGAATCAGGGACAGGCAGGAACAAGTAATTTAAACACGCCATTGTGACAAGGGAGAAGGTTTACACTGCGCTGCAGGTAGCTGAAAAACACGTGTTGAATTGAACCAAAGTACAGGGACAGACAGTACAATGATGAATCAAGTGATCACAGTGATGTTTATTTTCGGACTAATTACTCACGCACAGGTGGATTTGTTTTTCAGTACGGGCACAGACAATGACTCAGAGAAACATGACTTAAATGTAGGAGTGGTTTTTGCACCAGTGATGGAAAAATATTTGGAAAATGGATTATGGGTAATTGCTATCGATTTTGAAACAAAACAGACAGGGGAATTCATTATTTGATACAGGCTTTAAAGGGCTTAAAAGAGAAATTGTCTAAAGGAACATTTTATGGAAACTTAACGGTGCTTGTAGATTTTATTGCAACGCATGAATTAGAATACATTCAGAGGCTAATAACAGAAGCACAAGATAAATTGACGACTTTAAAGATTGCAACACATTTAACAAGTAGAGCAGTAACTGAGGATCACATTAAAGAAGTAAGACCAAAATTAAGTAAGAAGGTACAAGTCACAAGAGGGGAACTGCCCCTCAAAACAGAACAAGTATATACAACAGAGACAACACACGTAACAACAGGCAAACCAGAGATTAGAACCACAAAACCTTATATTTGGAGTGCATCAAGTGAATTAATTTTTAGAAGAGTCGATCTTGCAACAGAAGGCAATACTAGTACACAAAGAGATAAAAGAGGATTAATAAATGTAGGTGGAACAATACTTAAGTTTTTATTTGGTGTTGCAGACGAAACACAGATTTTAGAGTTAAATAAACAAGTGGAAGTAATGAAAAGTACGATGTTTAAACACCAAAATGCATTAAATGGATTAGTAACAGTTTTAAATCATACAAGAATACAAGTTTTAAGAAATACTGAAGTACTGGAGAAGTGGTCACAGAATCTAAGAGACTTTGATATGAGAATGCGCATACTATTATGACATACTATTATGGTTGTCGATGGCTACAAGGCTTTTGGAGAATACAGCTCTGCATATGCATGACGAACTCCAATCTTTTGAAAGCGCACTACAAATGTTGGTAGTGCACCGATTATCTACATATTTTGTAAACCCTGTCATGTTACAGCGAAATCTAGTTGAGATTTCAGGCTTAGTACCAGGGAACTATCGCTTGTTGTACGGTGTAGAACAAAGCGAGGTGCATCATTTTTATCGTACTATTGAAACTGATAGCACGATTTTGTCAACTGGGAAACTGAGAATTTTTGCTAAAATTCCGTTGGTTTCTTCGCAAGGTCTTTTCTGATTTTTTCAAGTGGCTACTTTCCCTGTATTTCAGACTAACTCAGACGTTGCAATGCAGTATGATAATAAGTATAGTTATGTGGAAATTCAAATGGAAACACAACATTATGTTTTATTGACAATGGATACAATTTTAAAATGCTTGACGGATAACAAAGAAACATGTGATACAACAGAAGTAATAAGAAAATCATCACACGCAGCATGTGAAAAAGCTATGTTTAATGGAGATATACAACAAGTGAAAACACTATGTAAGCAGAAAATGTTAAAAAGCCCACAAACATTCTTTTTGCGTATAAGGGATAATGAATGGATTTACAGTACTTTTAAGCAAATTCAAATGCAGTTAATATGTAAAGATGACAGAACAACAGAAACAAAGGTAAAACGCTTAATTTTAAACAAAGGGTTAAGCACAATTAAGGTAGACAAGAATTGCATTTTAGAAGGCATTGAATACAAATTAGTACCATTTTTGAGAGGCAAATCAAGTATTAATGTAAAAGGTGAAAGTTTGTTCATACCACCATTAGAAGGGATTTGGAATATTGTAGATACTTCGTTTCTAAGTAATTTTCAAAGCTATGGAATGATACTGATTTTGATGTAAATTTAAGAGATAGATTGCCGAATTTGCATTTAGATGGGGAAACATTAATGAATGTAAAACAGCGGTTAACACAAGCAGAGAAAGAAATGACAGCGAAACAAAGAATAAATTTAATTTACTACGTATGGTATGGCTTTGGAATAGTAATAATACTGATAATTGTTGTAGCAGCTATTTGTTATGTGAGGCACGCACAGCCATTCGTTAATTTACTTAAATTGTTGAGACAGAAAAGAAAGGTAAATAATGGACGACAAGCTGAAAAAGATGTAAATGTAACAAATGAAGAGTTTGGTACCGAATTAGTACCAGCAGATGGTGAACTGTAAGTGTTTTTAAGCAAGAGTCAAGTTTATTGTATGAAAGTATAAATGGAGACTTAAATACGAAGTTTTAATGTTACAAATAAGCTTGATTTTAATTGTGAAATGAGTATGAAAACACTAACAAGTAAAGTAGACGTAATGTAACGTGAAGTAATAAGCAGAATGATGATGAGTAGCATTAATGCGATGCAAAGTGTCCCTCTCTTCATTTGGTCTAAATTAACATAAATTTTACGAGAGGAGAATTAGTCATAAGGATTTACTTTCAACATTGTGGAGATGTTTAGCAAAACATGAGAAAACCTTATTTTCAAGTTCCACGAGTCTTTAAAACTCAGCTTAATAACTTTGATTTCCCACCCAAAATTGTAAATGGGAAACAAATTGAAGTTTTGAATGGCAATTAGCAAGATTGCTAGCCTCATTGATGAGACAGTAAGAATGTTAAAGAGAAAACTGAAACACAGACAGAGAAATGGGCAAAAAGGTAGCCTAAAAGGAGTTACGAATAACGTTTATGTTGAATTGTGAAGTAAAAGGTTTACATTTTTATGTACAATTTTTTTAATGGAAAATGAAGACTAAACTGCTAAATATTACTGAAATAGTAAGGTTGATTTGCTTACATGTGAAGTTCATGTTATTATTGAAGAAGTAAAATGGCGCAAGTATTAGGAAAAATGGCACAAAAATAGTAATAAAACGGCACAAATAATAATGAAATGGCACGCATGTGATTGTAATGTAGGATGTTTCAGGGAATTTTATTTCAGAAGCTTCAGTGTGGCTCAGAGCCGAAAAAAAGGTATAGGATAGCTTAGCTTAACGATTGTAAAGAATGACGAAAATAACTCACTCACATCACGAAAAGACTTTTATGTGCAACAAGCAAGAAATACGAACTTTGTTTTCTGCAGTACGACAATAAAAATGCCAGTGAAGCTAACGGACATTGTTACTACACAATTTGGCGGCGTGATGAGCAAAATGCACGAGATTTGAACTATTGGTCGCCAGGCGCCGGCGGCAATCGCAAAGAGAGCATTAATGGCAATGGGTGAGAGAAATTAAAAATACAATCGTTAAAGTGCTAAAGAAGCAAGCAGTTATTCTAAGTCTTCATAATGCAAAGAAATGCAGTTTTAAACTGGACGTTCGAGAAAGTTTTATGTGTTCCTTCAGTATAAGAAGATTCCAGCACATCATGCGTGGGTTACGTGATGTTGCCAGACTTCCGTTGGAGAAAAACGACTCCAGTTGGCACGAAAAGCGATCGGGAGAAATGATGATTAGCGTGGTCATGGGGAACGGATAAAGAAGGCAGACGATGCCCCCCCCCCCTCCCGCTCCCCCTTCCTCTTTCCAACAGCGCACCACGGCAGGCCGGATGAGGCCCAAGCAGGGAGAGCAGGCATTGAGTTACCTGACTCCGACAGGCCAACAGACTTTTGTTTATGTTAGGGGTCGACTATTGGACTGTGGATGCTGCTGATTTGGACGCTGTGTGCACGGTAAAGGAAAATAAAAATGAACGCCAGTCTGATGAATAAAATTAAATTTAGAGAACATGGCTTTGTTTAAAGGAAAGAAACACTCGCGAAAATTACAGAATACTTGAATAATAAAGAGACACTCGCGAAATGAAGAGAGTGAATAAGAAAAGCAGTTGAATTTAGAGAAAAAGGACACTTGAAGTTACTTCCGTGATTGACGTTTTTGTGAAACAAGACTTTGATGAACAATGGTAAAGGATGATGAAAGTAATGATGGTTAATTTTTGTGATACCCTACACGGATGATTAAGAATTATTTAGTGTTTGATGTAGAAGGCATTTAATTTTTTTTAAGTGATTTAAGTACTTCCATAGGTGTACTATTTTTGAATTTTTTGAGTAATGGAATGATTATGTTTTGGTTTGATGATTTGCCAAGTTGATGAGGTGTATACCAAGATGACAGTTCAAATTTTTTTATTCTTTAAAGATAGACTGTCATGCCTCGAATTTTTTTTTTTTGCTATTTAAAGGTAGATTGTCATGACATTTTATAATGCTGTTAGTTTTTTGCTTTAATGGTTTCAGTAGAAGGTTTTGATGCGGATTTTGAGAAAGGTTTTGAGATCTTAAGAATGGAATGCGAATTGCTAATGAGAAACTGAGGGCAATTTCTTCACGAACCGGGTGGAGGTGTAAAGGCCAAGAATCCGAAACTGAAACTAAAACTTATGCAGGATTTTAGAATGCATTTTTGATTTATATTTTAGACAACCAGCTTTAAGCCATTATAGTTTACATGGCATTATTATAGCAATATTAGATAATTGGTGAGCCACTACGTTATTTTAATAATAATTGGGGAAACACAGTTTAACAACATCGTCAAGGCCAGTTAATGAGAATACGATTTTCATAATTAATTTTTAGATTTATCCTTCTTAATTACGACAGTTAATTTAAAACATAATTATATTGAATTTAAAAAATAGTTAGACCTTTAAATAATTTATTAAGAGCGGTTTTATTTAATTTAATTTAAATTGGTTTAATCAGATTAGCTTTTCGAATGCAAAACAGCACAGAGGGCGCTGGTCGGCACAGCAAAATATATAACGATAAGCCAACGGCGATTCGGTCTCTCTCTCTCCCCGACTGCCAGCGATGATGACAACACGGTAGAAGCCTGCCCAACTTTTTACGAGAGCGCAAGATACCCAAGCAGACAAATGACCCAAGTTTGCCGCTGACATTGACATGAATAACGCAACGCGATCGGAAACACTGGCCCCATGAACAACTGTAAAGACTAAAGATCAACAGACAGCTTGAGTGAGTATTGGCTAGGAGAACTTAAAATGACAGGGAATTTTTTAGGAAATGATTGATTTATTTCGAAAATTAACTGGAAACGATGTGGCTCATTAATTAGGGAATTTTAGGATGTTTAAATTAGCGGACACACAGTAATTAGAGTGCAAACATTTTTTATAAAATTGATAACACATCCTCAAGAGTTTTGAAGACGTGGGATTCCTGGAAAATGTAACTACTTAACAAGATCGGAATTCAGGGCTTGAAAAACAAGCGAATAAGTATTTGTGAATTTTGGTAATTTTATACTTTGTGGAATTTTAAGATGAAGGTAATTTTGACGAGAAAAGTTGTGAAGATGAACGACGGCTTTTGCACATAAATTTGCATCATTTGTAAATTTATGTAGGTGTGTACAATTACTGTTGATGTTTTTTTTTTTATTAACCCTATATACGCGTTGCGCCCGAAATCGGGCGTGCAGTATTGTTGCAGAACACGCGTTGAGCCCGATATCGGGCTGCTGATGACGTCTGAACAAGGCAGCTCGTGATTCGCTAGTACTGCTTCTTAATGTGAAATAAACAAAGGAATTGGCCAATGGACTATCACCTAACAAATCGGCATTAGATACCATCAAGAAGACGAACCAATCCCGTCGTATTATTTCAATTTTTGCGCCGTACTCTCATTCTCAAGGGGCAGCAATTTGCGAGCCATTCAAGATGGCCGCCCGTTGTTGGCGTTATCGTCTAAGAGAATTGCGCCCAAGCGATGTGGATTATTACGTATGGGCGGACGATTCAAACAGTAAAAAAGGATTAAGTGATAACAGCTGTAACATAAAACCATTGTTGGACTGGCTGAGCAAAAGTAACCAAAGTGAATTGTAATACGGAACTGTAGTGTTAGACCATGCAGTAGGAGGCTGTCCAAAACAGCGGCGGGCAAGCGGCAGGCAGGCGGGCGGCGGCGGCGAAGTGATCGTCCTCCCGTCTTACAACAATCGTACGTGGAAGTAGAATTACATTCATGCTGGCTACCGCTAAACTAGTGACTGATCGATTTGTTTGCAAGCTACAACAATGACAAGGTAAAGAGAAAATACTTTTATATTTATTATTTAGGCTGTTGATGTGTCGCACTTTGTTTAAATGTTAGGATTTATTTACAACAGCGTACAGCGTTCATCTTTCCCGTACGAGTATTGTTGGGAAGCCAACATCACTGATATTGCTGTCACAAAATAAATGCGCGCAGCAGGGTAGAGCACATGGTAAAAAATCAGCGTATATAGGGTTAAAATTGTTGGATTTTCATGTTTTTAAAAGATTGCCACATGGTTTCGTTATTTTGCACAGTTCACACAATTTTTAGTAATTAGCAGATACAGATAGAGTTAGGACGAGACGGGTTGGTTAATAGACTATCCTTACAAATAATGAATTTAAAGTTATAAGTTAATGTTTTAAACCTTTGAATCTGAATTTTAGTTTTCTTTTAATTGTCCAATACGTCCGGTAACGCTCGTAAACCCAACCTGGCTCGACTCTAACAGTAATTAAACAGGGCTAGTTAAGCAGTAATCCTGATAATAAAAGAGGCAAAATATTAAAAAGGGCACACACTTAAGCCCCTAACGTTAGCTCCCAAAACCAGGCGCCTCACAGCCGCAAGTGTTGCGTTAGTATAGATATTATCCCATTTCGAACTATGCGTAGCCTATAACTACATTATGTTTGCTTGAACGAGGCTACGTTTAGGCTTGATATTGGAAATTTTATACTCGATTCTGAAAATTAACCGTGAGATTGTCTCATCTGTGCCTGTCTTCATGTTCTGCTGCTCTTAAGCGAATTTGCTTCTGCGTGAGCTCGTCATGTATGGGTAGCGAGATTTATGCCTGAGGGGTTTCCTTTTGTTACCATGGGAACTTACTTTCGAAAACTCTCGCTGGATGTTGCCACTGACTGGGGTCAAACTAGGTGATTTGTAGATACGTGAATGCTTGGATCTCACTGCAGTGTTGACATAAGTCTCACAATTTCTGCTCTGCTTTATTTAAACTACCATTTCTGATTTCAGATAATTTCAGATCATCTGGTGTATTGAAGGGGTAAATCCCGTTTCCATTTTTTTTGCTAGTTTTTTTGCAAGAATTTCCAAGATCAAATTCGTGTTTGCTAAATGCATCTTGATGTGTTTTGAAACAAGTCTAAGAAACTCCATTCGTTCTTGTTTGTCTAAGTCTGGCAACGAGAACTTACAATTTCGTGTTATTCCGTTCTTCATCTAACTCTGCCTTGGATTTTTCCTGTGGCCTTGGTGAGTTGGTATCAGCATTAAACTATGGTATCTCAATGGGCTCTTGGCCTTGGGTGCCTAAATGGTATGACTCTTTTTGCAATAGCATTGGTGGTGTTGATGGACTCACCTCAGCTTTGCGATGGCTTTGAACTATCTCTTAGTTGAGAGCGCCTGATTGGCTTTGTTCTGCACGAGTTGTTTTTGGTTAAATTGCTTTGCTTGTCTCAGTTCTATGATGGCGTTGAGCTGTCTTGCTGGGCTCTTGGTCGTGAATGCTTGACTGGTTTTCCTTTGCATGATTTGGCTTTAGTGAAGTTGGTGAGCTAACGTCAGCTTTGTGATAGTATTGAGCTGTCTCGCTGGGCTCTGTGTTGCTCATGATCATATCAGCTGTACTGATCCTGGTGTAATTTTGTTCGGAAGGTTTTTGGTGTTATAATGTTTGCCGGTCTTATATATACACTTATATATATGTCGATGTTTTTCCTTTAGTGTGTGCATCTTATGGGTCTGTAGGCTGAATGAAATTTTTCTTTCAGCAGTTGTTTTCTTTATCCCGGATTTGTTACTGATTATGTAGTTTTTGATTTACTCGGAATTATTTTTGTAACCTTGGTTGTTACGTGCTCTATTTCCTCGAGCATACCGTGGAATAGGTAGCCCCTCTGCCTTTAATCTTCTAGCATTCTTGATTCTTACTACCTCAAGGCGGTCTTCCTTTGATTTGCAGTCCTTACTTATATGGAATCGCCCGAAGCAGCGGAAGCATGAGCTGGTTTCTTTGTTGTCTGTTCTTACAGTGCATACCTTTGCGTTGCTGACTGCAATTTGAGTTTTCAGGTTTGTAATTTCCTTCTTGTTTTGTTCGAGTTCTTGCAAAACGTTTTCTAGGCCTGCTGATGCGACTGCTGTATTCTTTTCGAGTGATGAAAGCTTTACCTCTACATTTGAGCTTTGCTTGAGATCCATCTTGCTGCGCTCGCTCAATTCTGTTCTACGTTTCAACGTTTTATGTAACATTCCTTCCCAAGTTTTAGGACGGATGGTTGCTAAATGATTTTCTAAAATGTTTGGCATAGCTGACTGAAAGGTACAGTGCAAGCCTTCATCTCTGGATCTTTCTTTTATGATTCTTTCAAGTTCACTGTCTTCTGGTTTTACCATCCAGATTTCTGCTGCCATGATTTCTAATCTGTCTGCAAAAGCTTCTATGTCTTCGCCTTTAAGCATTTCAGCTTCGTGGAATTTTGATCGAGTTACTTCCTGTGCGCCTGCTCCAAATCTTTCGACTAGTGCAGCTTTGAATGATGCCCAGTTTACTGGTTTGTTACTGACAAGCTAGTTGCTATAAATCTAGCTGCTCGGCCTGTGGATTTATTCGTCACTGCCGCTATTAATTCGCTGTCTGGCAAAAGAGGATCAATTTTTCTAAATTGTCAGTTAAAAGCAGGAAAGTGAAAATATCACTACCATTTTCTCCTGAAAAGGTTGGTAAATTTTTCTTAGAAAATCTGACGTCATCCAACATGCGTGCGTTATTTCTGTCATAATTTTGACGATCATTATCGGGCTGTGTTGGTCTTAAATTATTCACTATTTCTTTCAGTGTTTCTGCGTGACTATTGTTTGCCTGCTGGAGACAACCGGAAATAATTCTCGACAAGTCACTTCCTCTTGAAGGGGTTGGGCTTTCCCTAACAATGGGTATTCGCCGAGGAGGGGTAGAAGAACGAATTGGTTGCATAACTTCCTGGTCTAAAGGAATGCGTGTGTTTACACTACGGTAGCGAGAATTTGACTCTTGGAGGTCATTGTTTTGCCTGCCTAAACTGTGGCGTCTGGCAACCGATTGTTGGCTTGCATTATTTGGCGAATTATTTCTCAATAATGAACTAAATCGTTTTCATCAATACTGGATGAACGACTGCTTGTAAAACTACGCGACTGGCTTTTTGAATGAGTGATTGGACGATCGCCGGAACGATTAAGAGTTACAATGTTAGACCTGTGGCATGAAGCCGTGTTTCTACTACGTGAACGTGTTCTGTTGGCTGCCGTATTTTGTGCAGCGGCACGCGGCAACCAGGCTCTTTCCTGTCCTTGCCTGACTTGGGACTCATTTACCAATTGTGCGACTATTTCACCGTGTTCACATTTTCTAACAATGGTTTGGTATTTCTAAGAGTTCTGCCTCTAGTTGAGCGCTTTAAACTTGTTCTTTTGACAGGAATCTTGTTTAAATCTCTCCTACGTGCATTTTTCTTAGTTTTAGTCATAATTTCGGGCCTAACTTGTTTCCCTTTAAAACTAAACGTGTGGATTTTTGTGTAGGTTAGCCTACGTGCTTTTTACGAATTTCGTGCTTTCTAGGTTGTTTACAACTTGATTTTATGCTTGATTTTCGTCAAAACTTATCGAAATTTTTACAGGATGCAAGTTAGCAAAATTTATTCCAGCCCCATCGTGAATTTAGGTATGATTCTCGATGGTGAAGGCGGTTTTCAATTTCTTGACGAAAAAAACTCCAAAATTTTATAATTTACATGTCTTTTTTTCAAAACTCTCTCCTTGCTATACCGACATGTGATTAATGCTGCTTTTTCTTTCTAAATGTGGGCGTGGGCGTTATAACGAACTAATTTCTGACACCATTGTAAACTTGGTGTAAAACAGCTATACTGAGTTACGCTAGTTTATGTTGTCTTGTGACTTAGCCCAACAGCGGCCTGTGAAACAATCTCTAACTGCAGTTTTACAATAATCACAATCGGCATGCAAGTAAGGGAGACCACACAAGTTTTACTGGTTGTACAAAACGTATTGTTTATTCATAGTTAATCTGTTAGTTGTTAGTGAGGTTTATCTGACTACCTCCTTAAGCCATTTTTAAGCACTCTTAACTTGAAGGGGCTGGGGCTCTACACTACTGGTGATGCTCATGCGTCCTTGCCAGAGTTTGACCTAATCTCATATTACTCAATAACTACACTGACTAATCTAAGTCCAGTGTCTGCCTGACTATTCTAAGTCCAATATCTAAGCTCTATGACTATTCTAAGTCCTAGCTAATACTCATGACTATTCTAAGTCCAATAACCATTCTAAGTTCTGCTAATGATCAGTTCTACTTAACTTATACATCTAGGTACATCTGGGTTCATCTACGTTCCTGGTCATGGGTGCTCAGTGCATGGTGGCCCTTCAGTGTCAGAGTTGGAATCCAAGACTCTGATATTCTGCTGGGGGCTTGCTTATATACCCCAGAGCTCTAACTGATCCAATACTAAGGTTTACCTGAACATGTCTGGGCTTGCCCTTGAACAAGTCTGGGCTTGTCCTGCTGGACTGATTGGAACTGGATCTGGCCAGTGTGAACAGGATGTACCTGAGCCAGTCTGGGACCACTGAATTATAAGCCGGATCTGGATAGCTCTTGGCTAGGCTTCTAGCCAAAGTGCACTAGGCTGAACTGACTATTCAGGCTAGGTGCGCTTGTTATAACTTACTCCTTATGAGTGGATCGTGTTAATTAGGCTAATGGCCGAATGGATTGCTATTAGTTAATGATAAGCTTTGATTATTTAATAATAATAAAGTCTGGATGGTTTATCGTGCCGATACTGTGCCGATCAGATACCGATATATAGGTGGGGTAAAGATAATTAACCTAAATTAAACCATTAACATGTTCGAAGGAAAGTCTACCTGTCGAGCGCGAAGTCTCTAGGGTTCATTCTGTAAAGAAGCTTGTCTTCACCGTCAGATTTGAGAGGAGACTTCAACTCAAAACAAACAGAAACCTGAGGGTTTATTGTTTCTCGCAACGAACAATTTTTTTTCATTAGCGCTCGCTAGCGCTGAATAGGCCTAAAAAGACCTCCGTCTTCAAAATACTACATCTCCGTGAAAAATGGACCAAAACGTTTGGGATTTGAAGCCCTTAATAGACCTGAACTTTATCTTAACTTCTGCGAAAACAGAACCGCAAAATTTCTTCTCAATAATTAACTACACAAGTTTGAAAAAGTCTCCAAACTGACCGGCGCCGCACGCAATTCTCCAAACGCCATTTTTGGAAAAGTTACTACTGTCACTTCGACCTTCTATTAATTATCACGTTTTTAAAAAGATTTGAGCTAAACACTTAGTTCCCCCCCCCCCCCGCCTTCCTTCAATAGCTGTGATGCATAACATCGTAGTTTAAAAACAAAAAAATGCATAGGCCTATTCACGTTGTTGTGAGTTTCAAACTCAAGCTAAGGCCTCTACTGCCACCACAGTCGGCAATTCCCTTTGCTCTACTAGCTGCCGATATTCCCTTCCAACCAAAAGACAGTATTCAATTTCCCCTTCACTCAGAGCAGCGCAGCTTCCTCGTCCGTCCGCACTTTCACTCCCTCATGCTTGAGTGACAGCTTGGCCGGCCTGCCTCAGTCCCTCCCTCTCCAGAGGTTCTCTACCCCTCTCCACCCCCCCTCCCACTAGCTCTCCTACAGGGACGCGGTTTCCCTCCTCCTTGTTGCCAGGCAGCTGGTATAAAACAGCCAAGCAAGGCTGCATCCACAGCGTAGCTCATCTGTCCAAGTCAGACGTTACTACGGCGGTCGGAGCAGAGATGTTGCCAGTCTGAGTGTTGCCATGCCGGGCAAGGTAGTAGTTTAGATAACTAGTTATAGCTTTATTTAATTTTCGGAACTTTATTTCTAAATTTTAACTTAAAGATTTAAACTTAACTTTTGACTTTGGAATCGTGATTATGGGTAGTTAAAACCATCGGCATTTTCTGGTCTCCCCTCCCATAACTTAAGGGTTTAAGGTCCCCTTTCTAAAAACCGGTTTTCTTTCTGTTTGTATTACATAGCGTAACCAAACATGTAATTTTAGATCACCAAGATCTCGTAGCATCATTACAGAAGCACAGACTTCGATGATAGGGCCCTGATTTTGCTACCTTGATTCAATGTGAAAGAGTAGATTTGATCTTGTGCAAGATGCCTTGAAACAAAATGTTAAAATAAACTAAGATTGAAATTTGTAAGATTGCATTTTCTAACTTAGAGGAGTTGAGGTAACTCCACAAACTTTTTCTATTCGAAATTGTAGTTTGAATTTCAAAATGTAAATTCGTTGCCGATAATTTTCTGTAAATTAATTGTGTGCTTTTATTTAAAGCCATTCAGTTTTTCTTGTAAAAAGACTCGTTGCCATGTAAAGTATTTTCTTTTCCCCTGTTTATTAAAACCAAGAGTTTTAAACTCAGTTTGCTTCTAGAGAGATTTAATTTGCTAGTGTTTTATCTAAATACAAACCATTTTTATTTAAAGCATAAGGTTAGCAATTAAACCACCCACCTGGTGGCAGTGAACCAACGATTAGATAGTACTAAACTTTAGATAGGACATAGACGCTCTTTTCCTAACCGTGCAGTAGTGACTGCTATGCTAGTTTTTTCTCCGCAAAAGTAAAAACGGCCACCCGAATCACTTCTAACTTTCCTGAGACCACACCAGATGTCGGTGCAGAACAGTAGGCACCTCAAGGACCTTTGAGCACTGCTACAATTCGTGAAGACTCTTTTTACTGTTCAAAACGTTATTTAATTGCCCGGACACTTGAGATGATGCTGTCATCTCGAGAGCTGGATGGGGAGAGACCTTGTGTTTCTCGCTCAGACGTGCGTCTGTGTTTTGGAAGGCCAACTGTGTGAGGTTGCGTCAGTGGGTCGCTTCGGCAATCCTCACATTATCATTAATCTGTCAGTATGAAAGTAAAGCTTAAAATACATTTTTTTCATTAGTATTCGCAACACTTCTGTGTAGCGTGGGAGTAACTGAAACGCTGCCCCTGAAGGTTTCCGGTTGCTTCCCTGCAGCTCTCCTCATATCCATGCTACTTGTGAGAAGTATGTGACCGCTTGGCCTTATCGAGTGGGGAAAAAGAAGCTCCACGAAAATTTGTATAGCTGGCTAAATTGAAAATTGACTCGGCCAGTTTGTTTGCTATGTCACCACCATGACTTAAAAAGTAAATGAAGATAATGTAGAAAATAAAAACAAAATATGCACAAAACTGTATCCCCGCCGAGTTTGAAGTAGTTTGAAGTCGTGATAACAATTAACTTTGCGAAAATTGTTCACAGTTGGCAAAACGAAAAATTCAGTTAGCTATTTTACTTCCTATAGTTCTTCTGTTAGACAGTGCAGCTCAGAAAGGGTTCTAGTATGGAGCAATTCCTAACTGGTATTTTATGGGGGTAGAAAAGTTACTGATATATTAATAAACCAAAACTCAACATCATTGCCAGATTTAAAGCGTTTAGCAGAAACATCAACAAACTCTTCATAAAACAATACTTAGTAAAGACTTAAGCCAAGTTATTGCCGTCTGAAGTTGTGATATATAAAATAATATAAAAAATTCATGTTCAGTTCTAGTTCAGCTAGACATAGTTCAGTTGCTAGCCCATTAGTGCCATGATTTTAGTTAAAACAGAAAAGAACTAAACCCTTACTCATGAAACCTGGTACAGTTAGCAAAACAGAGTTTGAAATGGAGTTTGAAAAATTGAGCTAGCTGTTTGATTTTCTTTAGTCCTTTTTCTGTTAACCTATCGCCACTACGATTTGAATTTGTTTTAATGCAGAAACAACTACATTTTCCAACTCAGACTAGTTAAAAAAATTAAAAAAATTTCGAAGGTCAAAAATTTGCCGGTAAGAGTCCATAAGATAAAGACAAAAAGGACCCAAAGCTCACGAAATGAGGACAAAAATTACCCTAAGATCCCCTGAATCAATGGAAAAAATTAAATTGGAGCATATTGATTTGAAATGTGGAAGCTTTTCTCCAATAATGCCTCAAGTTGTTTTGAAAAAAACTGAATAAAAGATTTCGTCATTTCTTTCGTCTTTCAATGCTCCATTTTTTAAAAACTGGAGCATGATGTTGCTTCAAAATATGAAGTTTATTATAATACCTCTAAGCCTAGTCGTTTGGTGTAAAGCTGAGAAAAAAATTTAATTATTTTTCACCTTTCGATAGTCCATTTGAAAAAAATGACCCCGCCCCTACTGCCCGTGCTTAGACACAGCAGTCGTCACCATTCATGATAGCCTTATTAAGGTCCAAAACTTACAGTAGGCAACCCCGAATAGTCAGTGTCCACCTGGTCTGTTTATAGAATTTTAAATTTAACTCGGATTAATTTAATTTGGCAAAAAAAATTGAATAAAAAAATTCATTTGGTCATTTTTACGAAACCCATACTAGGTGTTGCTAAGCTCTGCAATACGAGCAAATCGTTCAGTTTGTGATACTAACCTGAAATTTGGCACAGATGTGCAGTTTTGTATGGCAAAAAAAACTGGATATAGGGCCAACTTGGAATCATGGTTTGTCGGCCGCCATATTGAAAGATTCGTTATTTTGATGTATGACAAAGCTAGCTGTATCCAGGATGTAACTGAGGCACGACAGGACCTGTTTACTAAAAAGCAAAGACCCCTGGAATCGCTACCTCCCACAAGAGTAGCACTTTTGCAGCATCTGAAGCGAGCAGCTATTATACGTGGCCAGTGTTGATTTGAAACCCTTAAATTCCAAAACCCAACTTTTGGGGCTGGCAGTTTGAAGACGGAATCTACCAGCCTTTTTGGGCCAGTTCACCGCAAGCTTTCATAGTATGTAACGAACTAATTTCTTGCAAATGCAGTTTCCTGAAACAACAAATGCTCGCTGGATCAGAACTTCAATGTACTTCTTTATGCTTCTGTGATAGATATTGTTTTATGAGCGAGAATGATTGACAGTGAGTGACTGTGATTGATTTTTAAGTCTAAAACTGAAAGGCTTTTATGCAGCTTCAGACATATTTCACTTCACGTACTTCACTTTTTGGCCATCTTGTAACGTTACGTGCTGGTTATAATCCAAGACAGGAGGTTATGCCTGACGAGATTGCCTTGCTACTTCCTAGGCATGAGTTCCATAAGTAACTTCATGGGGAAATTATGTAAATTAAAGTGAATTGTGCTTTTTGCTATGTGTACTAACTTATGAGTTCAAGGGGCCCATCGGACCTGAAGTGCCCCGGGCCCCCCAAAGTCTAAATCCGGCCCTGACTTCATCATATATTGTATGAGAGTATAAAGGAGCCGGGCTCCATATTGATTGGTGAGGAGACCCGAACACCAAAAATCAAAAACCTAGGGGTTTTCAACGAACTTTACATCGTCTCAGTTACAAAACCGCAGCGGCCGTTAGGCCTAATCAGCTAAAAACGGACACTATTATTTCTTCTGCCATAATTCAACCAATGGACCAAATCGATTTCCATTTTCGCTAAACGCAAGTTTGTATTTTTCTCTTCAACTCTGTGAAAACCGAACTGCAAAAGCTGCAGCCATTAATTTGAAAAGATCAAAAACGTCTACGGTAAAATTCGGTGCTGCCCCGCACCATTTCCGGGCGACCATTGGACATCATCAATTTTTGTAAATATTTTTTTTTATAAGGCATAAGGCCGCCTGTAATGTTCCCACTGGAACCGTGGGTTCTAATTAGACATGATGTTCACACTGAATGAAAGGACAGACTAAAACTGGCAATGGACGTTTATTAACTTGAATACAATTCTTTATATAGCGAATGTCATGTGACATTGGGTCACATGATATGTATGGTGCGACATGCATGGATAGATTATGGCAACTGTGGGAGGTGTTAAGGTCAGCTGTGAAGGTTAACATTTGAGGAAGCTACCCTCCCAGTGTGGCTTGCACACAAGTGACGGCAAGCCACCACAATGGAACCCACTAAAAAAAAAATCTAATACTACTAAAAAAAAAAAACAAGTATTGTCATTAGATTTTTAGTCACTCTAATTTTTATATGTTGAGAGAGGAAAAAAATGTTTCGCTTTCTGAAAAGAAAATAAAGCTGCACCTGCGAAAGCTAGACCCCCCCTTATTTAAACAAAACAAAATGCTTTAAATTCGAAGAAACTTGAAAACTCGTTTCTTTACGATCCTTGTATTTGAATAGTGTTGAATCTGGTTTGGTTTTAATTTTGGAATCCATTTAGTTGAGTTTCCTTTTTGGTTTTTAGATTTCAACGGCTTCAACAATCGTGATGTTGGGTATGGCAATTGAAGCTAAAGTTGAATTTGTCGGACGAACACTCGTCCTGAATGGTTATTTCTGCACACGAGCCTATTTATGCTCAGAATAGGTTGGTCGTTGTGCAGCGGAAACATGAAAATAGAAAAAGAACAAAGTTTTAAAACCGTGGAATCAGTTTTCCACATGGATAACGAGAACAACACATGTTTCACTCACGTAAACAAATAAAAAATTCGATTATTTTCAAACACAAATAACGTGAACGCGACACTTTTCCTATTTAAAGGAACATTTTAAAACCGTGGGATCCATTTCCCACACGAACAACCTGAAACAAACATAAAGATTAGTCTGTCAAAAAAAAAATGGTTTGCTATTGTTTTAATTTGATGATGTGTCGTAGATAGCGAGCTTTTCCGGAGCTCGACGGATTCTCTTTGGACGTTCAGTTGTTTTTGGATTAGAGTGCGCATAAGCATCAACAGATGGCGCACCCTTACGCTTTTTAGACTTCGTTTTTGACAGAGAGACTTCCGATGTGCTAGCTTTAGGTGGTGACACTCTAGCAAGTATCGGAGGTGCTTCGCCAACTGGCACTCTAATCTCTGGAGCGCTGTAATATTGTGCCAAGGCGGAAACCTCATCATCGATAACGCTTTCGGGATCAATGACGTCATCGAACTCGTTGACTGTCAAAACGGGTGATTTTGCCTGATTGCGTACGTACGTGACATTTTGCCCTTGCGGATCAGGTGATTTTGGTTGCACGTCTCGTTCATTGGTCAAAGTTGGCATAGCGACTGAACTTCTTCTGGATTGGCCCTTCGATTTCCGACGCTGGTTGGTCAATTCAGCTGACGTGTCAACTGAACTCGGGAAACCAATCGAATTACGCTTGCAGACGTGTTTCTGAAAATCTGCACTCTTGTGTAATTTATTCATGTTAGAATTCTCTCTGCAAACTGTTGGAATTGCTGCATTTTGAGTACAATCTTCAGATAACTCAGAAATTAACCTGGCTTGAAGCTGGTCACGATGTTTGGCTACAACCTTCTGCTCGTCATTAAGCACTTCGTATATTAGGTGAGGCATTCTAGATTTTACGACCCCACTAGACCATAGTCTTGAGTTGGTTCCATTAAAGTCACGGTACCACACCGTGTCTCCAACGCTATAGTGTTTAGACACACGATGCTTAGTGCTATCAACTTGCTTTTGCTGACTCCTTTTAACGATTGACGCTGGGTCAGGGTACTGCAAGTCTATTTTAGATTTAAGCTCTCGGTTAAAGAATAATTTAGCTGGTGTTTTCTGGGTGGTCGAACTCACGGTAATTCTACTCGATGTTAAGTAGGCATTTAAGTAGGCTTTCTGGATCGTCAAACCGTCACGACGTGAGCTTTTATATACGCGTTTGAAATTCTTAACAAAAATTTCTGCCTGTCCGTTCGTTTGAGGAAAGTTAGCAGAGCCGCGTAAATGCTGGATTCCGTGTAATTTAGTCCAGTTCTTAAATTCCTCACTCGTGAATTGCGGTCCATTGTCGCTGACAAAGGAATCGAATAAACCGTATTCGGCAATGTGGTTATTAGGGTCTCGATAATTTTTTCAGACGTGGTGCTCTTCATTTTATGAACGAATGGTATTTTGCTATGAGCATCCACAAGTATAAAAAACATATAGTTATCCATCGGGCCAAGAAAATCGGCGTGATAGCGGGAATTTGGTTTGGTCGGGTACTCCCATGTATGTTTTGGGCCCGAAACTTGCGCATCTTTGAACTGCTGACAATTGTGGCAAGATTTAACTTTCATTTCGATATCGCTATCGATTTTCGGCCACCACACCTTCGCCCTAGCCAAGCTTTTTAACTTAACTATACCCAGGTGTGCGCTGTGGAGATCTCTAAGTATCTGTTTACGTAAAACTGACGGAATGACGATTCGATGACCCCAGAAAAGAGTATCAGTTTCGATCGAGAGTTCACCGCGACGCGTGAAGTAAGGAACCACGTCGGGATCATCACAAACGGCAGGCCAACCACGATTAACGTAGCGATAGACTTTAGATAAGATTTTATCTCGCTTACTTTCGTCAACTAACGTGTCGTTAAGCACTGGCAAATTGGATATTGTTTCCAATGCAAGAACATGGTATTGTTCCTCGGCTTCCTCGAATTCTTGATCATTAGGCAATGGAAGCCGAGACAGTGCATCTGCTGTTAGCTTGCCTGGTATATGTTCAAATTCACATGTATAGGCATTGAGCATAACTGCCCAACGTTGAACACGCGAAGCTGCCATTTGTGGTATTCCCTTCCTAGGGCCAAAATTCCAAATTAATGCCTTCTGATCAAACTGCAAAATGAACTTTTGACCATATAGATATTCATGGAATCTCTTGACTCCCCACGCCACGCTCAAAGCTTCTCGGTCGAAATGACTGTATCCCTGTTCTGTTTTAGTTAGTTTTCAGGAAGCAAAAGCAATGGAGCGTGACTCACCATTAGGCATAACATGCATCAAGTACGCGCCTACCCCGTAGGGAGATCCGTCACAAACTAGTTTCAGTTTCAGTTTAGGATTATAGTGTACCAAAACTTTGCTTTTGACAAACAATTCCTTAACTTTGCTGACAGCTTGGTCACACTCTTTCCCCCACACCCATTTGACTTTAGGGCTCAACAGCCAGGTAACTGGAGAAAGAATGTGCGCAAAGTTTGGCAAGTATTTAGAATAGTGGTTAACAAAGCCTAAGAAACTTTGTAGTTCCTGAATGCAAGTTGGATTTGTTGCGTTTGTAACAGCCTCAATGACTTCCAGGAGCGTGTGTAGTCCTTCCGCATTGATCATATGCCCTAGGTATTTTAACTCTGGCCACGATAGTTTGCACTTATCGCTCCTAAGTCTTGCTCCGTTTTCCTGTAAAGCATTTAACAACATTCTAAGTGAGTCGTCATGCTTTTCCCCCTTCCCACTTACAAGGATGTCATCGTAAAATGGGGAACATTTAGGAATTCTGCTAGTAATTTGAGTCATAACTCTTTGGAAAATTCCTGGGCTAGATGCTAGGCCCAAAGGAACTCGCAACCAACGAAAAAGTCCTAAAGGGGTGTTAATAGTCAGTGCTGCTTGCGATTCTCGATCTAGTTCAATTTGCAAAAACGCATCCTTAAGATCGATAAGGGAAAACGTATCACTACCAGCTAGTTCACTGAAATGTTCTGCGGCTGTGGGAACCGGGTAATGGTCAACCTCGAGCTGAGGATTAACGGTGGTCTTATAATCCCCGATAATCCGGATCTCACCGTTAGGTTTATGCACGATCACGATCGGCGTCGACCATTCCGAGGTTTCCACTGGCTCTAGAATCCCCAAGCCAACCAAGCGTTCAATTTCTTGGTTAACTTTTTGCTTAAGCGCCAAGGGAATTGGACGCACTTTGCAGTAAACGGGTTTAGCATTCTCTTTCAGTTGAATTTTTGCCTTGAAGTTCTTGAACTTGCCCATACCCTCGCTAAAAAGTTCAGGAAATTCCTTAACAATTTCGGAAGTATCAAGAGTTGGTGTTTTAACCTTAACTTTTTTAACTTGCCTGACTTTGGTCTGGAGGTCATAATAGGGATTCATGTTGGGTCGAAAGATAGAAAGCCAATCTTTCCCTATTAAGGCAGGTTTATACATTTTAGAAACAAGAGCTTTAAAGTTTTCCGTTTGCCCGTTGATTTTGACTTCAAGACTAATTGAATAAATGGTGTTTTCCCTCCCTTGCGTATAGGAAAGAATAGAATAAGGACTGGTTTTAAGTGGACAATCAGAAAAATATTTGGTGTGCCACTCAATAGGAATTATTGTGGCGTCGCAGCCAGAATCTAATTCCATTTGCAGTTTTACACCATTAAGCCTTACTGGCATCCACCACTTGTAAATGTGCATTGAGTTAACAACAATAACAATCTTGTTAACATCAACAGGGACTGAGGACAGTTCAGGATCGTTAAACAGTTCTACCGTGTTGTTTTGCAACAAATAATCGTCTTCAGATTCGCTATCATTTTCAGAATCATGTTCCAAATTTTCGACCTCACCATCGGAAGCATTGTCACTGTCGGTTTCACGCTGAAGCCTATGCACTTTCTTTTTGTAGCCATATTTAGTTTTAGGTCTAGATTTAGACTTACTTACGGAACTAGTTGTTTTTACCGGTTCTGCAGCTTTGAAAGGTTTAGTTTTGCTGCTTTGCTTACATACGGCTTTTAGGTGTCCTTTTGTATGGCACCTACCACAGATATAGTCGCGGTATTTGCACCTAGGCTTAACGTGTCCAGAACGCCCGCAGCAGAAGCAGGTTAGATCCTTGTTGAAATTAGGTTTATTCCGCTGCTTGGGTTTGTGAGAAACATAATTTACCGATCTAGAATGAGATCTAATTGGACGGTGTTATGCAACAAGGAACCAACCCACATTTCCATAAAATCGCAGTGAGCACTCGTTTCTAACGCCAAAACTATCACTTTGAATATAGCAAAAAATATCCAACCCCTATCTAAGACGTGCTGCCATCTGGCAGGGTAGGAACCAACTAATATCTCAAAAGTGGTGACTTCAGATTTTGCAACACAGATCCAAGCCACAAAATTTTGCAATACAGAACCAAGCCACACAAGTTTGTGGTTTGGTTCCCTATTGCGAAATTCTATGCGACTGTCCACGAAATTGTGTAATTACAGAACCAAGTCAAGAATGGTGTCAAGTAAGCACGTGGTGGCAAGTTATAGTTGTGAGGCCTACAGCCTTACTGCACGGGCTCCATTTAATCCTAAAACCATAAAAATAATAGTCAATAATATCAATACATTTCCTAAATATATTATTGTAGGAAAGATAGTGATAGTAAATCTTTGGACAGTAGCCTAACGCTTAAGAAAATACACAAACTGTATAAAGAGCAAAACACAGTAAACTGTGTTATTCTTTCCACCAACATTTATTCGGAATTAATTTAAAATTCAAGACATTAATAAAAGGACGCATGTAATGTTTGTGGTGGTAGAGGTAGAAAATGGGCATAAAGTGCAGCTTAACTTGTCAGAAGCAGCTCAGAAACTACTAAAAAATACAGTAATATGAAAATTGCTGCAAAATGTGAGAGCGTAGAAACTCTTACATTCGATCTACAAAAAAAAATTACCACTCTTTACGTTACACACGAGCATAATATTCTATAACTACCAGCTGTAGGTGTGTAACAGTGGTTTACTAAAGGGAAACAAAAAGGTTATTGTTTACTTTTGGATTGAGGGCACTGCCGGCATGGGTACCCAAGAAGTTGGCTCTTGATTTTAAAAAAATATGCAGAAAATCATGTACGTAAAAACCTTAATCTTTTGATCTGATTCTTACGGCGGTATGAACTGCAACATCAAATCACCTTGATTATGAGAGAAATTCTAGACTCTCATCCGTTCTTAAAGACAAAATACTTAAGATTTTGGTTTCAGGGCATAGATTTCTTCCGAACAATACATATGCAAATAGCTTTTACAATGGCTTGACGGAGTATTCCGACATTGTTGATGAAATTGTTGGATTCAGTGGGAATCCAGATTGGGCTGGAAGATGATCCATTTGAATAAGATTCTCTTGGTTATTGGTTTCGGATAGTTACTGCAACCATCATTACTACCCGATTGTTTTTTCTACGTCTGGTTCTTTGTTGGTCAATTCGTGACCTCAAAGTTTGATTTTTGCAACGAGGAACCAAGCCACATTTTTTATCATTAACGGTTAAATTTAAAAAATATTTGTGACAATGTTTTGTTGCTAGATAGGCAGAAACTGTATCTTATGATACTAGGCTTTAAAAATAACATACAGATTGCTGGGAATTTATTAATGTAACTTGTTTTTAAACTCATTTTACAGAAAATGAGAAAAGTGTGGGTTGGTTCCTTGTTGCATAACACCATCCAATTATTTCTTGGTCGAACTCGGCTGATTCAAGCGATAAAGCTAAAG
>JAHWFP010072786.1:33256-48284 GCA_023313725.1 Lithobius niger | reverse complement strand
GTAGAACTCTTGTGACTTGGTGTCAGCAGACATTGTTTATGCATTGTTGCTCGATTCCAAATGTCCCACCACCGTTCATGCAGCGAAAACCCAAAGACGAATAACCCCTTCTTCCTGTGTTTTTTTAACTGTTGCTTTAGGTTTCGATGCAGGTTTGTTGAATTATGTTTTTTTTTGTGTGCTTATTTTAAGGGATCAAGTCAACGTTTTTCTTTGGTTGAAGAGAACGAACTCATTTCCTGTAGAGCAGTGACACGACGTAGTATTATTGTATATAACTCTATGCTGGAGCCTTAATGGGTTAGCTGCAAAGGGCACTGCAGAGAGAAACAGAAGGGCGTCATACTGAAGCCCATGCTGTGAAGAGTGATTTCTTAGACCTAAAACGCGTGATTTTTGTTGTTGGAGAAAACAACGTTATTTTAAGCCCTAGAAATCCGCTCTTCCGTTGTTTTTCCCTCCATTTTTATGTAGTGCACCTTGTAGTTATGCCCTCCAAAACCCATACTGGTGCCAATATGGAGGCAAATGTCACTGCTCTATAGGGCAGTGACACAACGTAGTATTATTGTGTATAACTCTATGGTGGAGCCAGTAACTGGGTTAGCTACAAGGAGCACTGGAGGTAAAAAAGAAGGTCGTCTTACTGAAGCCAATGCTATTAGACTGGCTTTCTTAAGCCTATAACGCGTGATTTTTGTTGTTGGAGAAAACAACGTTCTTTTAAGCCTAAGAAAATCCGCTCTCAAAGCACTGTTTTGACTAGAAGTGCCGTTTTTTCTCTTACATTTTAATCTAGTGCACCTTGTAGCTATGCCCTCCAAATTGTATCTCGTAGCCAAAATGACGTCACGTGATGGTGCTCTATAGAGATTCCGAGATACCCCAAAATACCGTCAAGGCTACTCAATGGGCCATGAATATTTATGCTTCTTGTGCTGCAGGGGGGCATTGTTTTAACTAGTTGACCTCCACTTACAACAATGCCCCCGTCACGCACCCCAATACAAATACTACCTCAAATTGAAACATCCACCACAATGCCAGTAATACAAGTAATACAAAAACCATAGTAAGCTATCCTACGTACACACAAGACACACCACCGCGCATCCGCGAATTTATGCCGACTTGTGTAACAATCAAATATAGAGCAGTGACATTTGCCGCCATATTGGCACCAGTATGGGTTTTGGAGGGCATAGCTACAAGGTGCACTACATAAAAATGGAGGGAAAAACAAGAGCGGATTTCCTAGGCTTAAAATAACGTTGTTTTCTCCAACAACAAAAATCACGCGTTTTAGGTCTAAGAAATCACTCTTAATAGCATCGGTTTCAGTATGATGCCCTTCTATTACTGTCCGCAGTGCGCCTTGCAGTTAACCCATTAAGGCTCCAGCATAATAATACTACGGCGTGTCACTCACTGCTCTATATAGGTATACCTGGATGTTACTGATCAACAGGTACTTCAGAACTAGGATTGGGTGTTTTGTTTCAGCGCCACGGGAAACTAGTCGAGGCCTGCCCCAAGGAAGCTGCCAAAAGCCCTATTTTCTTTGCTTTCCTCATCAACAGCTTTCTGCTACAGGTGGCGCCACACGCAAATGTGGCGGCTTTTGTGTGGGTGATGTTGTGGTGTGGCTTATGGGTTCCTCGATGGCAGAGTTCGAGGCGGGGATGCAAGTGGTGATCCACCAGATTATGAGGAGAAGCTCGAGGAGCAGGGGATGGCTGTCTCTTTGGGGAATTTTTAATTTGCATGGCATTAACGCGTACCAGGTAGTAACTTTTTTTTTTACTGCACACGGTACGAATAAAAAATGAAACATTTTCCAAATTAAAAAAAAAAATGAACTAAAAAACCATAATTCAACAAACCTGTACCGGAATCCAAAGAACACATCAAAATCAAGCAAATCTTAAGAAAAAATTGGACTTAATTCGACAACACACCCAATACAAGCAAATCTTTAATAATAATAAAAAAAAAAAATAGGGTCCACTCACCAACAACCTTGACAGAAGTAAAAATCACATATCGTCCTCAGCCTTGTTGCAAACGATGTAAATAATTACTACTTCTGTGAAAACACGACAAGTATAGACCTATTTTTAAAATTTAGTAATTTGTTAAGAACTAAGGTAAAATTTCTACGGAGACTATTTAGGAAAAAAATGATAAAAGGTGAAATTTTGTTTTAAATAAAAAGGGAAAACGGGGAATTTTTTTTGACGCAGTGAAATGCTGAGAAAGTGGAGTTTGAAGCAATGGTCTCAGTACACTTGGCGGTGTGTTAATACCACTATGTAGGTAGTGTGTTGCTCCACATTATGTGTGCACGCTAGACGTCACACTTTCTGCATGTGATCACTGTCCATAATAATGCAAGCTGCTGCAGCGACTACATTCGTCACTGTATTATAAAAGAAAAACCAAGCTGTGCTTCAAAATTAAAATTAAAAAAAATAACAACGTTTTGAAAATAATCAATTTTCGTCATCAGGTTTATGAAATAAAATATGAATTAGTGGCAAGGCAATACACAATACACAAAATAATAATTTTAAAAGACTAAAAATCAGAAAACCCCCATTTTTCCTCTCAAAAGAGGCAGAAAACGGTGGTCGAAATGCACAACCTGACCTGCTCCTTGGAAATCCAAGTCGCAAGACAAGGTGTATGCGAATCGGGTCACATGGTTTCATAGGTATGGTCAATTCGCAAACAGCTATTGTGGTTGCATAGTTTGCCTCGAAAATGTATCAAGTTTAAGATTTCATAGTACAGGGAAATATTGTTTAATATATTTATTGTCTGGCACTAAATGATTGTGGACCGGGGGTTTATGCGTATGGATTACAAGCGTTTCGAGATTAATACGGGCTCTAGTGTGTTTTTCTTGAAACAAGATTTGGATCTTGTCCAAGGCGGGGGTTTGGTGTCTCGCGAATTTCAGACGACGTACCTATTGAAAGACAATGCTGCACCAATGAATTAATTTCGACTTTTAATTTAAAGTTAGATTTGTGGGATGCCATGCGTTCCTTCAATATTTGTAGGGATTGGCATACACGTGTAGCTGTGCAAGTGGGTTCTGTACAGGGAATCCTATACACAGTATATTGCGTGTGGAAAGTGCGTTGACTGCTTTGTTATTGTTTACATTTGTGTAGTGCTTGGTCAGCTGCTTAATATTTTGGTGCCTGTTTGAGACAAGTCGAATGTTATTGATGCCGAGTTTCTTCTTTAGTATTTCGGTGATGCCTTGAAAATAAGGCAGAGTATTGAAAAATAGGGGGAGGAGGGGGGGAGGCTGTTTTGGTTTCAACGCTTTTGTAATGAGTTTGTTGACATATTCAAGTGAAAATCCATTGTCCACATATTTTTACAAGACGTACTGAAATTCGTGCTGTAGTACGTACGTCAGCATTACTTGTGAGAGACAACACGTTTAAATTCGTTATTCACGACATTACTTTCGTAATGGGCATCAACGTAATAGTTAAAATGTAAGGTGCGAGTAGCCTGCTTTTTCAGTACTGTGCTTTTTTTCTACAAGGCTATTTTGACCAACAATGTTTACATCCAGAAATGCGATGAAGTTGTTTTTTGAGGACCCGATAGTAAAATTGACTGATGGTGTAATGCTGTTCGGAAACTCAAGGACGATTACCTTAAGCTGAGGTGGTAAACTGAGACAAACGATCGCCTATGTATCGCTTGTAATATTCAATTTGTTGGATTTTATGACCAGTTTATTGTCGACTTCATTCATGACTATGTCGCAGAAAAAGGAAGAAAGCGGGCTTCCCATTGGTAGGCTATTAATTTGTTGATAGTATTTGCCTTCATACTCAAAGAATGTGGTCTCAAATATGACTTTAAGTGCACTAATGAAAGTTTCAACATCCCACCCAAGTTTAAGGAACGAGAGGGATGGGATTCATCTTTTAATTTCCAAGAGATTTCCGAAATGATTAGCTCTGGATCCAATGACGGAAACATTTTTTTCGACGTCAAAGGAAACTAATTCAAACCCAGGGGCCACATGATACCCTTCCAGGTCGTGAACAATTTGGAGAACAGTTGGGGTAATATGACGCCACTCTGTAAGTTATTTAAGAATAGGTTTAAGTATGCACGCTAGCTCAATATTGGGAGTGGCTTTCCCACTCGTAATAATCCTCAGAGGAAAACTCGACTTGTGGGTTTCAATCTGGGGATAAATACAAGGGGGGGGGGGGCGCCATGGTCGACTTTCAAATATTTTTTGAAAAATTCCGGTGTAATCTTTTCTTTAGAGACAAGTTCTTTTAACATTATATGTCCTCAATGATTTGTGGGGGAGCATTTTGTAAATATGGTCATTTACGAGTTCGTTAAGTATGTCAGATTTGAGTTTTGCGGTTTGAAGAGTAACAGTGGCATTGCATTTGTCCGCTTTGCAAAGAGGTAATGGATGTGTCAGATTTGAGGGTGCGGATGGCTGTAATTTCTTTTAAGAGAAAGGGTTGGGGGTAAATGCTATCGCGAATTACGCAACGCAGAGAGTGCAGCTCCTCGGAATTCGGAACGATTAGGGACAAAAAAAGAGACCCGCTTCAAGTTTAGCCCAAAACACAGGGACAAGATTACAAAGTTTTAACTAAATACAGATGCAAACCTATTTATGTTGCCTTTTGGACTTATAGTTGTTTCTTGTGAGCCTTTGGCTTTCCCGTCTTTAATTACAAAGTTTTGGTGTGGGGACAAATTTCAGGTTCATTTTAAGCAGGTTAAGTGTTGGTGGATCGAATGCTTTATTTGTAAGATTGTGCAGGCGAGGGTGGGAGGGGGGGGGGGCAAATGATCTGGAGGAGGGACCATAAATGTTTTTCAAATGCTGCTGCGGAAGAGACGTTGCAAAGAGCGAGAGATGTGTAGTGAGCAAAGTTTGCAGTTTAGTTTGAAGTATGAAAATGGTTGCTGGCAATGGCTGAAAAGTCCCGTATAGGGCTGCAAGAAAGCGCTGAATAAGAAAGAACAGATACAAACAGGGCTGCATAGTGCTGGGCAAGAATTGCATGCATGTTGAATGTTTGTGCCTCAAGAAAAAAACGTTTAGCACGAGAATTCGTGTAACCCTGCTTCTTTTTTTAAATAATGAGGGTGGGACTACACCATGAAACAAACATGATTTCAAAAACTTAACTTTTTCAACAAGGTGGATTAACCTGCGACATTCTTTAGTGAGTAGCTTAAAATTGAGAAAGCAATGTGCCGAAATCAGCGGGCGAAGCCACTTAAAAACAGGATGGCTAGGGTAAAACATGTGAACAGCAATTTGGTTCAATACAAGTTATGTAGCAAAAAAGCACAGAAACAGATTACAAAAGAAAAACCAAGCAGTGCTACAAAATAAAAATACGAACATTGGTTCGAATATAATCATTTTTCGTCATCAGGTTTATGAATTGAAATTTTACAACATGGCAAAGCCACTAAATCGTCTTATGTTTAAAAGCGCAATGCAATAATTTTAAAAGAATGAAAAGCCGAAAACCCCCATTTCTCCTCTGAAAAGAGGCAGAAAACGGTGGTCGAAATGCACAACCTGACCGGCTCCTTGGAAATCCAAGTTGCAAAACAAGGTGTATGCGAATCGGGTCACATGGTTTCATAGGCGTGGTCAATTCGCAAACAGCCATTGGGGTTGCGTAGTATGCCTCGAAAATTTATCAAGTATAAGATTTTTTTATTACAGCGAAATATTCTTTAAGATATTTATTGTCTGGCACTAAATGATTGTCGACCTGGGGTTTATGCGTTTCGAGATTAATACGGGCTCTAGTGTGTTTTTCTTGAAACAAGATTTGGACCTTGTCCAAGGCGGAGGTGTGGCCTGTTGCTAATTTATCAGGTGACGTGCCTGTTGAAAGGCAAAGCTGCACTAATGAATTGGTTTCGACTTTTTAACCTGATGACAAAAATTGATTATTTTCGAAACGTTGTTCGTCTTTTTATTTTGTAGCAATGCTTGGTTTTTCTTTTATAATCTGTGTCTGTGCTTTTTTACTCCATACCCACCATTGCTTAGTCACAACCGGTCTTCTGTACACTTCCGCCACTTTCGAAAATGTTGAGGCGCACACCTCTATCATGCCCTGTAACAGAGCTTTCCATTAATCTAAAACTAGTAACCATCACAATTGCCGGCTAAAAATGTGGTAGCTTTTAGGCCTCGTTTTTGATTTTAGGCGTTATTGTCAGATTTTAGGCCTAACTTTTACCTGCCGTTTTAATTTCTAAAGCATCAGCTGACGGAGAATTGGATCCGAGAGCACGCTTACGCTTATTAATTTACGTAATACGTTGCGGAGATTTGACGTTGCCGCGGCAATGTGATTTTAGGCCTAATTTTTTTACCTGCCGCTTTAATTTCCCAAGTAGTGCCTAACCGGGAGAATTTAGTCGAGAGTAGGCCTATTCATCCACGCGTGCAACACGGTATAGAGACTATTATAAATGAAGCTAATGTGTGTAGTTAACGAAATCCTTTTGTTTTTACGGTTGCGAGTTTTCCTATAGTATTTAAATGCGACAGTCAAATGTTAATATTTCGTTGAGTTACGTCGAGAAAGCATATTAGCTATACGGGAGCAACAAAGTTTTAATTTGCGTGTTTTTAACTAATTTTGGGTCGCTGTATCTAATAGCGAATAGAGTAGCGTCATGTGACGTCATATTGGCTACAAGAGATATAGCTGCAAAGGGCACTAGATTAAAATGGAGGGTTAAACAACGGCACTTCTAGTCAAGGCAGTGTTTTGAGAGCGGATTTCATAGGCTTAAAAAGACGTTTTTTTCTCCAATCCCTTATGCTGCTAGGTTGTAATTGGAAATTAAAGATTCCACTTGCTTAAAAATGTCAGCAACTGCCAACAAATTATAGGCCTAAGAAATCCACTCTTAACAGCATTGTCTTCAGTAAGACGCCCTTCTTTTTCCCCTCCAGTGACCCTTGCAGCTATCTCAATTACCGGCTCCAGCATAGAATTATATACAATAATACAACGTTGTGTCACTGCCCTTACCGTTTGTCACAATCTGGTACCCGTTCTCAGGTTTAAAAAAAAAAACGACGGACGTACAAAGTCGTTGCACTAGTCATCTCAGCCATTTCGGGCGTACAGAAGACTAAAAGCGCCAAGGATCAATCCCTGGTGCTAAATCGTACCAACTTTGCCTAGTGCGGTGTTCACTTATGGGGTATTAGCATTTAACCGTAGTAGTCATTTTAGGGGCCACTTTGGTATCATGGAAATTCACACATTATTTATGATTGTAAACATACCAACGCCCGTTCTATTATACTCTTAGGCTACTTACAATTACGAGAGTTGAAATTCGGCCTTATATACCTAGCTGATCACTAAGCGTAGTCTGTATGGGCCCAGTTTTTGTATATTGTGTATATCCGCTAAAGTAATGCAACTGTTGACATGCCTTTAAACAGTCAATTGGCATTATTAGTTGTACACACACTAACACCGATTTTTGTCACATCCAAACACGTTCGCAGTTTAATAACTATTTTAAGTTATACTAAAATAACATTGAAAATTCACATACCCAGATTGGAAGCCTGTGATTTAAACCTATTCCCATGATTTTAGGCGGGATACTTTGACCTGTGTAGAGATGACAGAGAAAAGCTACACCTCCAGAAGAAGTACAAGAAGAACAAGAAGTTGTTTCTTTTGCTCCTCTCTAGACCTCCGATTTGGATAGACCGAATTTCAAAATTTTCATGTTAGTAGACAGATTTCATTCTACCTTGACTCATATTTGGTTCAAAATCTTTTACATTGAACGGAGTTATGAACGCTCAAATTTGCGATTTTAGCACAGAGAACTAAACTTACCTGTATACCTCTCAGCCATTCTCTTGACTGTACGATACAGGAACCAGAAATTTTTTTCACCGTGCATAAGATACACATCCCCAAAAGAAAGGGCCAAGTCCTGTTAAAAGAACTGATTTAATTTTATTTTTAGTTCAGTTAGCAGAAATAACAGCACCAACACACAAGGGAAAGGAATCTGTTGGGCTTAAACCCTACCCTTTTCTGGTTAAAAGTTAAAAACGTTTTCAAAATGATGTGGAAATTTGCACGCGTGTTCGTTTGAGACCATTTTATAAACCCGAAATGCTTGAAGTAGTATTAGAGGGGGTAGCCGGTTGAATTGAAGTAGTATCTCATAAATATGTAAATTGAGCTCGTTTTTGAGAGTAAGGTTTATTTATTTTTAAATTCCGTTTGATATTCAACTTAAATTGAAGCATAAACGGAAGAGGATTTTTAATGGTATAGCTAAAGGTAAACAAAATGTGGGATTTAGCATTGATTCAAGTAGACGAAAGGATTACTAGCATCCGATTGTACCGGTACCTTTTTAGCCGCAGATAAAAAAAAAAAGATAAAAATCCACCCAAGTTAGTTAAAAAATTCACGAGGACGTAAAATATTTAACGAAGCAAACAATCTGCATTAAAGACTGGTCTTGTGAGAATACAAGATACGTATTGTATTCTTTATTTATTGCTTGGATTATTTCTATTACTATTTCCGCGGTAGGACTTTTGAAACCAAAGGCCGAAGTCGTGGGTTCAATCCCCCACACAGGTAGTCGGGCATTTAAGTCCCGAAGATGACGTAAACAGGTTTGCATATGTATTTACTTAGTAGAGAAGCAAAGTATGGCATATAGATCACTTGACAGAAATCGTATAGGTTTCTGGCCTGTGAATGTAACCTATGCATTGTAGCGTCTCTCCCGTGACCAAGCAATTGCGACATTCAGAACGCACTGAAATGCCTAACTAGTTTACACACAGGACGTTCGTGCCGTACTTATGAGTGCGACAATGATTGCAACATATCACTGAAGCAGTGACGTGCACGTGCGTGCCCACTGCCCCTGCCTGCCCTTTTCATAAGATGTCCTTTTTGTACAAAAAAAAAAAAAAAGGTCTTTTTTGCAGACGTTTATTGGTGCAGCAGTGTCTGAGGAAGGGCCTAAACATAGTGAAAACATAGTTTGTCTCTATCTGATACCATTCCGGAGTTTAGAAAGGCAACGGACGGATGGACACGCGGACGGAGTGACGGACAGAGTCTTTGCTATAGTCTTCCCAGTCGGCTCGGCTGCACAGAAGACTAAAAGCGGAGAGACAAATAAAGACGTCGTAAAAACACTACACTATGTTTCGGCATCTCAAATTCGACTCAGTTTGCAAGTGTAACAGCTAAAATAACCTCTTTTTTATCTACATGTTAACAGCAAAGCATCATTACGGGGTGTGGCGGGAAGGGGGGGGGGGGAAATCACGAGACTACCCATTCGACTATCCCGTTACGATGATTTCTTTGCGCGTAAAATTGTGAAAAAAAAAGTTTATGGTTTTAGTAGAGCTCTTAAACGTAGTGTTTATCCGTCTCTACAATGGTTTGGTGTTTAATTCAATATTGTCGATATTGGTGTTATATCACTTAGCCTATCCTATTTTTACGGCCACCGGAGATTGGTCAGGAATAGTTGGTAAAAGAATTGTTTGAGAGACTTTGTTTTTTGTAAAGCTTTTTGCTTGGTGTCGCACAACAAATAAACTTCTTAGGAAACTTTCATCTGTCTTGTCCCTGAGTAGCTCTGTTCTGTTTTGTTCTCTTATATGAAAAACAACAGGCATAAAGTAAGTACTTTCCTCACCTGCTTTGGACTCCTGTCATCTATTGTTCTTCAGGGTACTAAACTTTTTTTTTTGTTACTTATCTAAGGCTTACCTAACAGTGTCTTGAGCACACATCTTCCATTTGCTGTTGACCTGAAGGTTACCGCAAAATTCGAACTATCACGTAACACAGCATTTATAGGCTAAAATAGAATCACTGCTTTGCTGGAGCCTCATATTACCTAAAGTTTAACATCATAAAATGTAAAGTTTTGCACCTCGGTCAGAAAAGTCATCTAGATTGTTACTTCTTGAATATAAATCTTATTATGACAGTTACGTAAATAAGAGATCATGGCAGTATCTGTATTATATATGTGTATCATATCAAAAAACAAAACTGGTGAAAGAGACCGCCAAGTTCCGAATGGTTCGGCCCTTCAAAGGAGTGATATCAACACACAAAACATTCGCCAAGTTAATCGTACCGACTAATAGTTCGCCGAGGTTAAATGAAAACTACAACATTGCTACTTTCGGTAGCAATGTTCAAGTGTTCATTTGCTGTCCAAAGTATTATTCGGTGCGATTAACTTGGCGAATGTTTTGGTGTGTTGATATCAATCTTTGAAGGGCCGAATCATTCGGAATTTGGCGGTTCGTTATAGTTGAGCATTGCTCTTTTGTGAGGTTTGCCCAACATTCCACAGGTGGTCTCTTATCAACATATCACTTCTAAATTAGTCAAGAAAAAAAGAAAACTTTGGCGGAAGTACCAGTTCACTGGAAGCCAAGGCTTTAATTTGAAATATCAAGCATGCAGTAAAACTCTCTAAAGTGAACTGAGGAGACTGGGGATTGATAGGGAATGCAGGGTGATCGCTGAAGGAAATCAGTCTGTGCTATTTCGTCATTTAAAACGAAAAACAAACACCTCTCGTGATATTCCACCATTATATTCAGCTTACACATTTCTAACTGACGAAAAGTATAAGGCAGTAAACGAATCATTTTGTCAGAATTTTACTCATGACAATGGTATTATTCCAGCATTTCTAAAGTTAACCGAGTCATCTTTTCTATGGCCAACTTTATTGCCAGAGCAATTGTAAATTCACTATCTTCCTTTAAATATAGCGGAGCAGTCGCCCAGATAGCCTTTATGCGGCGTTTTACAAGGAATTTGGTATTATACCATTTTGCTGGAAAACAGGAGTGGTGGTTCCGATTTATAAAAATGATAGGCTAATGCTGCAGACGCCAAAAGCTAGACCAATATCATTGAAGTGCATCCCACGCAAAATTTTGGGCCGTATTATTCGAGAACAGCTTTCCAATTATCTGGCTAAGCCTAATCTTACTGACCCACACCAGTTTGGTTTTACGGCTGGGCGATCGACCACTCTTCAGTTACTCCGATGCTTGGATGATTGGACTGAACATCTTGATGCTGGTAAGCCAACAGATGTTTTCCAAACTGACTACGCTAAAGCATTCGACTTAGTCTCCCATCCAAAACTTTGTTTTAAGCTGTCATGTTTTGGAATTGGGGGATGGGTGTGTAAGTTTGGATCAAGGATTTCCTCTCAAATAGAACACAATTCGTGTCCATCAATGGGGTAACCTTAGTGCCAAGTGGAGTCCCCCCCGGGTTTTGTGATTGGGCCCCTACTATTTTTACTCTACATATCCGATCTGCAGGTTTCTAACAATGCTGTAGAAATGCCTAAATTTGCTGGCGACGTAAAGTTGAACCGTGCCATCATTGATTGCTCTGACCACTTTCAGGTATCCTCAGCCTTGCATTCTTTTGCAAGTTGGTCAGCCCATTGGCAACTGACGTTTGCAGGACCAAAATGTAACATTTTCCATATTGGCTCGGATAATGATCACCTTGACTACGCCTTCTCTGGGTGCTCTCTTGCTCATCGTTTGTCTATTAAGGACCTGCGCGTGTGGCTTGAGTGGGACCTTAAATGGGTTTCACATTGCTGTAATGTTGATAGGATGGCAAGACTGAGAGTTGTAATTATGAGACGATGATTTGTTTCTGGTGATCGAAAGACATTGTTCTGGGCCTTTTGTGTTTTCGTTTGACCCGTTTTGGAGTACGCATCCCCATTTTGGTCTCCCCATTTAGCTAAAGACATCGATCGTTCTTTGCCAAACGGTTGCTGGCTCTTTTCCATTTGTGTCAGTGGGCGCCTGGAAGTCTTAGGGGCCGACACACTTGAGATGCGAAGGCTCAAGAGTGATTTGTCCATTACATATTCCATATTGCATAATGCAAACTATGGTCGTTTCTTTTCTGTCCGTGGTGGCGATATCACTTAAACTTGTGGCTCTCCCGTTTTCATGTAATTGCAGAAAGTTCTTTTTCTCGTTCCGCATGGCAATGTTTGGAATAATTTACCCACAGAGGTTGTTATGGCACTATCCCTTGCTATCTTCAAAAAGCAACTAGCTAACCAGAAACCAATTCTGACGCGGTACACTAGATGTGTCATGGTGTTTTGCAAAGTTAATTTTATGGCATTGTATCAGTGACCTACTCGGCCCTTCCATGGCCAGTTGCATTTTGTAGGCAGCAAACATCATATTAAAGTTAATATTAAAGAGATATGCCTCCCAGCGCCATTTTTCTCGATCCTCCACATCAAGAATGATGTCCCAAAGGTCTATTTCCGTCCGTTAGTCTTTCCTAGATAAAAAAATCCTTTGTAAAATGTGGCGTCTAGGAGATTTTCTGTTGAATATAATGGAACTTTATTTACGAACGACCCGTAAGTATATGATGCATTGCACGCTTACAATAATCATGACGTTTCATCTCTGTGTGCGCATGTACTAATATGCTAATAATTACTGTGAGATCAAAAATCTAAAAGCGTAATGCGGTAAAAATTAAAAGTAATTATTCCAATAGATCGCCGAAGCAGAATTATAAGACATTAGCCTAGAAAATTATAAATTGTGATGTTAAAATACGAGAATAATCCGGTTTGTGACGACACGATTAATGCGTTCATGCTGGTTGGCCTATTAGGCACAATACCAAATGAGACAGTAGCTACGTTCTTCAACGCAGCTACCATCTCAGATGACCTTTGTGTTCGTATATGCGTGGAAGGCGACAAGCGCGAACTGTTATAAGGCGGGCGGAATGTTACAAGGCAAGCCGCGGGTGTCCCTTTAAAGGGCAATTACATCCATTTTGACATGCATGTTTGACTTTTGGATCACTTACCCAATAACTAAACACAAGAATTGCGATAAGAATACGTTACTTACGTCCGATATAACAATTTAATTATTGCATCACCCAAACACGACACGGAGATCGCCATTATTTTGCTGGAACGCTGAGAAATTAATGCCGACAGATGTCACTATTCGATTTCGACACGCAGCCGAATGAGACAGCTGTATTGAATGTGAGAAGCTCAAGCATCTAACGGCCTTAGCTGGCCGGCAGTGTAGTGGCCAGCTAACGCCGTCAGACGCTTGAGTGATTACGAGATGTAACACGAGAAAGAACCTTCCAAGGACTTCATACTATTCCAACAGCTCCTCACAGTCACCTATCTCAATCGGCTGCGTGTCGAAATCGAACAGATCCGTCTGTCGGCATTAATTTCTGCGCATTCCAGCAAAACAATGGCGACCTCCGTGTCGTGTTTTGGTGATGCAGTAATTAAATTGTTATATCGGACGTACGTAACGTATTCTTGCCGCAATTGTTGTGTTTAGTTATTGTGTAAGTGATCCAAAAGTCAAACATGCATGTCAAAATGGGTGTAATTGCCCTTTAATATTAGTAGGCGAAGATTACTAACGGGGAAAGGCAGTCGACCGTAGAAAGGTAGAAAGTCCTTGTGACAACCATCCAAACGCAAACAGTGATGTCTTTCCTAATGATAAACGAAGTAAAAAAAAAAAACGAGTACTGACATTTTTTAAGGACGTTATGGTTATTTCTGTCCTGCCGTCATTTCACTTTGTGGTCAAATGTTGTCAGTGTGGAGATCTTCCATCACCTCCAGCCAACCACATGGTTTCTGAATGGTGCCTAAAGTTAAACCAATACGAATCATACTTTAATACTTTTATTGACCACGTTTCCGAGAATAACGTTTTATGGCCCCATTCTTACTAAAATACGCAGTCGTAAAATCGTTTAGCGCCAGTCCTTTAATGTCGTTTCAGAAAGGAGAAACGCACTTTAAATTTAACTCTTTAATTTGCCATCGTATATAAATTTCAGCTGAACTTCGTAGTGAGACCAAAATCTGGGAATAAGCCACCAGTTCGTATTTTATTGTTAAAAACTCTAACCAAGAATGAAAGGGAGCACCAGATTTGGTATCATCGTTGCACTGACTCTTGGACTGTTTCTTGGAACTGGATGCTTGGCAGACGAAAATGATCCCGCAGGATTAAACGTAAGTTGATCTAAGTGAGGTACCTAAATTTAAGTTAGTGTGACCAACAAAGGTTTTTGAAGAATTGTTAAGTATCGTGTTGAGAACAGCCTTTGTGGTGTTGTAAAAGCCTCTTCTTTACACTAAAAGAAATTGCTCTCTAATAGCCTGGTTAAAAAAAAAAAAAACAGGGTTACACGAATTCTCGTGCTAAACGTATTTTTCTTGAGGTGCAAACACTCAACATGCCTGTAATTCTTACCCAGCACTAATAGACACATCACATGTGATCCAGATCAGTGCGTGCTTGTGTACTTTTGACTCTCAGTTAGTACACAGCGTCTTAAAAGAGCCCTGTGCAAAAAAAGACATTTTAAACCGTTTTTAAATTGTTAGACATTGTGACTGGTGGTGGATAAATTGGTTCAACGTAGCCGTCCAAGAAGCAGAATTGGCCGAAGCTAATCTGATTGCCTGATAATGACTACTAATTTCTTCAGCGGATATAGGATTTGTTCTAGCCTGTCAGGGACATTATCTTGGCTCCCTGCGAGTATTGGAGGTTTCCTGGTTTTAATCTGTGGGTTTCTATTCCCTTACTTGTTAAGGAGACGTGCAATGTCCCTAAGTCTCCTATAGGGCCCAGATAACTGATAAACGGCAGAGTAACTGTTGGTGGACAGCCACCAGGCTCAGTCTTGAGCCAGCTGTTACTTAGTTATACTATGATGAAAAAGAATACTTGATTTGAATCATAATGTTCATTCATTTATTCACGGAGTCTGGATAACATTTCGTTTCTACACATAAACATTCAGTATGAAATAGTTGCAGCAAAAACATCGTTCGTATGTGGTTGTTACAAGTCATGGGGCGAGTTGCGGGGGGA
>JAHWFP010072786.1:17671-33156 GCA_023313725.1 Lithobius niger | reverse complement strand
CGAATATGACGCGTTTTTGACGGAATCGTTGGCCACGTCGTGTGCAAACATGGCAACGATTACGTCAAAATCACGTCATATTCGACGTTCGTGTTTGACGAGCAACTCGCCACTGGATATTATTAGCCTTGAGCATGTTGATCCGAGTACGATGTTTTGCTTCTAAGCAACATCAAAGTTAGATACGTGTAAAATTTACAAATCCTGCTGGTATTTCGAGTACTAAAAACTAGTCAGCCGCTGGTCACGGCTTACACCCAGACGATTATCATCGACTTCCATAGGACGAGTTCAACCCACGGATAAGAACAAGTTCTCTATGATTAAGTTTCGCTCCGTTTTACCATGATGGTAATATCTTACCATAGTGAGCTTTTCGCTTATGTTCGTACAATGTCATTAGTGCCGAGATTTGTAGGACCAGGCAAACCGGAAAACACGCCGGGGACTTTATCAAAACTTTTTACCAATTCTTGCCTTTGCTGGGGGGTTATGTCTCCCAGCTTTTTCAGTGAATCAATAGCTTCACAAAAGATTGAATATTAAATCCGCCAAAATAACCTAAAACTTGATGTAACCTATAATCATCATTTTCTTTAGTTTTTAAAAACAGTTTAGGCTTTTACGAGGTTTTAATAGTTTTTAAAAAACTATGTTTTTAACTCAAATAAATGCTTTTTTAAATAGTATTGTTAAACTATAGTATTGTACTATAATATTGTACTATGTTGTACTATATTGTACTAAAATACTGTATTTAATATTATAAATTTGTTGATGTTTCATAAAAATTTGAAGGGATGTTGTAAGATTAAATTTCACTGAGGCAACTGATTAAATTTCACTGATTAAATATTTCTTGCAACTACTAGGGTGAGCGTAGAAAAAATTTTTTTGTGGTACTTCTTTCCTTATTCTTAGCCTTCTCCCTGCCTCTGCCACCTAATACATCCGGAACCTTTTTTTTTTTTTTTACTTGCAGGCAATACTTAAGAAAGTGTTGGATGGAAAACCCAAACATCTTCAACTGATGGAGGAAGTAATTAAAAAATCCGGAGCATATGGGATGTTAGAAGCTAAGCTTCAATCCCAACTTGGGGACTTTAAGAACTTGTATGAAGCCGATCATAGTGAGGTAGGTTCATGATTCATCTTTTATGCGATAAAAAGAACTGGTATCATACTGAAACCCACTTCCAACAGGTTGTAAATGTAGCCACCAAGGTAACTAGTGCTGTGCCCTTTCAAATTAACGGACCTAATCCCAGTGAATAAAAGTAAAAATGTATCAAGACACACGCTAGTGTGTCGCCCGCCAAGATAGAACGATAACATCCAGATAATATGTATATGTATATGAGCATGGCAACCACTAGACACGTTGTGTCTTTACAGCAAAGGAAGTTTAGCTGTTTTCAGCCATCTGAGGATAAATAACTATGCGACAGAAAAGGCTGAAACTTGTTTAATCGGGAGACTTTGGTCACCTGACAACATAAAAGTCACTATTAGACACATAGCTTAACTTTTTCTTGTTGAAAAAACGACCTGAATAACGTTGATATTTGCCTAATTACTAGTTGCTGGCTAACGCTATTTTTGTTTCACGAAAATAAATTCTTCCATGCGGTGAATAAAGCTGGTTCTTAGCTTATTTTACAGGTATTGATCTGTAGATGTGCCCTTTTCATATGGACCTTTCTAACTGGTCAAGTGGTTCAAGGATTAGGGAGCTCCAAACGTCCAAATTGATTGTTTTACATTGTTTTAAACATTGTTATTATGCAACAATGCCAAACTGTACATTAAATAAATCTGTTCGTCTTCATTACTAATATGAAATGCTATCATATAAAAAAGGTGACTGTGCTATCCTCAAACTGTAACGAAAACCAACAAAATAAAAAAAAGGAAATAGACCATAAAACTAGATTGGTGTTTCCGTCTTATAATTACTAAGAAAAACAAATGGATTTCATCAATTTGGACCAAAAACAGCTGATATCTACCCCAAAACAAAACTTGTTAAGGATTCCCGCCAAGCTTTTCGGCCGTGTGAAGTCGTGATATCAAACGCCAAGCTCTTTCGCCAAGCTAATCCCACCGACTAAGACTTCAAAAGTTAAATGAAATAATTGAAAATTGCGCAATAAGCAATTTTCATATATTTCATTTAACCTTCGAACTCTTACTCGGTGGGATTAGCTTGGCAAAAGAGCTTGGTGCTTGATATCACGACTTCACACGGCCGAAAAGCTTAGCGGGAATCCTTAACAAGTTTTGTTTTGGGGTAGATATTATGAACCTAAACATCATTAGTCGAGACAAGGCTATATTAAACGTCGGGGCCACGCTCACACCCTATAACGTCATTTCACTTGTCACCAGAAGTGATGTCATTACCCTACCCCTCCACCAATTACGTAAATTCGACCAATATATGTGTAACTTCTATGTGATTCATGTCACTCTTGCAACCCCTCCGTCACGTGAACTCATTGCATTACCTCGACATGACCGAAAGTGATGACATTACCCGACCAAAACTGATGTCGTATTACCCTGCCCGTCCACGTGACCCACCTATCCACCAAGTCGTATAATTACCATGTGTTCATCATCCTCGTGGTTGTTGACCCTCCCCCCACGTGACCGGAAGTGTCATTGTTGCCCCCCCCCCTCAACTCATTTACTTGATGTTGGTGACATTTAAAAAAAAATGTACCCACGGAACCATCCTTATGACATCATTTCCTCCAACCAGTCGGTGTTTGAAATTCTACCATGTAAATTTGACTGAATGAAAAGGATGATGTTTTTAAAAATGGTTGTGGACGTCTAACAAACCTTCCGTGTTATGCTATCCCCATCCCCCACAATATGGTTTGAATCTCAAGCCCCCCCCCCCCCACTGGTCCCGTTTCACTTTCTCCTCCCTCCTCCCACGTGAGGTCCCCCCCCCATTTAAATTCTAAGTCATGGAAGTGAGACACGTGACTGGGGAAAGGGTATAGGACCTGTTGGGATTAAGTTTGAGAATGGGGAAGAGTTGAATGGGGTGTGTAAATTCAAAAATGGAATTTTTTTTCCAAATCGGTTAATGACATCAACGTTCATGTTCAGAAGAGTTGATATGAGATGAGTCCCCCATTCTTTGTAATGTCATTGATAAAGGCGCATACATCCGACTATGCTCATGGTCCTAGCATGTAAATTCTGCGTGAGGGGATTGACCAATGACAACAATGTTACGCCCCATCCTAGAAAATGCGCCCCAGTCTGGTCTCCACATTTAGCCAAGGACATTGACATCTTGTAAAGCATCCAGCGTCGGTTCACAAAGTACTTGCCAGGTTTCAGGGAAATTGACTGTAGTAACCGACTTAGCAAGCCTGGTCTTGAGTTGCTGGAACTACGCTGAATAAAATTTTGATCTTATTTTGATACATAAGATTCTACATGGGTTGATCGCCGTTGATTTTCCGTTTTCCGATCTTGCCCCTCCACAAAATTTGTATCAGGGGCCACAATCTGAAGCTTGCCATACAATCTGCGCGTCTCGACTGTCGTCGATATTTCTTCTCGCTATGGGTTGTGCCAATATGCACTGCCCTTCGGGCAGAAACTGTGAATACCCCAATTGTTCTGGTTCTCGCAGGCTACTGGCTTTGGAACAGTGTTTTTCTTTAAGCGCCCCTGGCCCCCGTGTATTAAACTCTACCCCCCCCCGCCCCACCCGTGTATTGGGAACGGTATGGAAAACCAACATATTATTAAAACAATAAATAAATATCATGCATCCGAGTCAAGATTCGGAGGAACTGAATACGTCTGTCATTCACGTTTGAAGGCTTTCTATGTGTCTTTAATAATAATAATATTAATACATTTTCTTTGTCCTCAAGAGGGCACAAAAGGTGAGAATGGGTTGTTTTACCAACCACGTATAACTCACACAATTTACAGGTTAAAACTCACTACAAATGTTAATATAACATTTTTAAATGACAATATGCTTGTAGTTTAATAAAAATGACTAACCATAGAAGATCAATACATGTTGATATTTCATCACGGGTGTTCGTAAAAAGAGCAGAGCTCTGGCCGCTTCAAGTGTGGACGTTGGTCCACTTGGTCTAAGGACTTTTTTTTAAAGAAGCAACCGAATAAGAAGACACAACTTCCTTACTTAGGGAATTCCAGGCCGGAACAACTAGATGGAGAAATAATATTTCCTATCGTCAAGTCTACACGTTGGGAGAACCAATTTGAGGTTTTGACCACGGGTTTTAATATTATATGTTTGTCTGTCAAAGAGCAGCAATTCAACTGGTAGAAGATAATGTAGGATCTAGTATGTGAGTAGCAATTCCATGATGTCACGAAACGAACAATAAACTAATATAGATCGTGATGGGAACACCTGTAATTGTTAAAATACACGTAATATGTTCAGCATTCGTTATTTGGAGGTTCCAATTCGGTTCTTAAAGCTTTGGTGAAGCGTGCAATAAACGAATGTAAATCGTAATGGGCACATCAATCAATCAATTAATCTACATAATAAGGTCGTTGAACTAAGTAAGAAAGTAAGTATAATAAAACAAACACTTTAATCGCTTTTCATTCTTCGTACACGTGTGATGTCTTTGCTACGGTGCCTAACATTTTCGTCTAAAACGTTAATTGTTTTTGGGTAAAATGAAATGAAATGACCAGGAGTGGTTAACGCTAATTAAACCCTTTGAACATTTGAACATTTGAAATGAAATGAAATGAAATGAGAGGTGTATTTAGTTTTGCAGAGCGTAAGGCTATGTATGGGCCATGGCTCTAAATAAATGGTCGAAATAATCCGTGTTTCAGCTAAAGGCATGTAGTTTCGAATCAAACTAAGCCACGTTGTTATTTTCGAGGCCGGCCTCGAAATTAACACCTAAATACGATGGAATGGCTTACTTATTTCGTAAATGCGGGCCTTCAGAGCTGAGCTGAATTGTTTCAAACTGCACACCAGCAATTACTGCGGAGCACGAAGTTTATCATTGCTATCTTGCAGAGTGGTCGGCAACAATAAGATCTGTCAAAGTAAACAATAATGAGGCATTGTTTTGCCGGACGATTTGCTTTCTGCCAGTACCAGAAAAAAATGTCAAAGCAGTCAGGCTAAAGATTTCAATACCACCCGTCCGTACAACGGACTTCAGCAAGCAATATAACATTATTAGCCAGCGCAATTTTTTTTCACACAACGATTCTGGAAAATGCATCGACGTGCCAATTTTTAAACCGGTGCATCCACTGATTTGCGTTATGTGATGCGCTGATTGAGTGAGCGAAGCGAACGAAAATCAGCGTTTGTTAGCCAGTGCGCGCAAAAATTGGATTGAACAAACTTAATTCGATAAAAGCGTTTGTTGGCCAGTGAGCACAAAATTTGAAGTGCAGAAACTTAATTCGGTGAAACATGGACATACACATGAGCAACTAAATCGTGCCAGTGTTGCAAACGGTGGATCCAACACCAGCCGTGAATAGCACGGGCTTGCTCTAGTACATCATCAAAACGTATGTAATACGTTCACATTCGTATTTAGGAGGTACCCGTTATGTTCTTCAAATAAGTCATGAAAGCTACAATATACAAATGCAGATCATAATGGGGACGTCATTACAGTGTTAAAATGTACGTAATATGTTCAGCGTTCGTATTTTGGAGGTTCCCATTAGTTTAGTGCTTATATGTGAATGGGCTCCCAATGCGTCATATCGACCTTTGCAGGAGACTATAACCTCACACGTACATGAAAACCGACCTAGATCATAATTGGAACATCAATACATCATTAAAACGTACGTAACATGTTCATCATTCGTATTTTGGGTGTTTCCATTAGGTTTTACACTCGTGGTTCAGGGAAGATGACCGAGTTAAAACTATATAATTATGAAGGAGGTACCCTCCCCTCGAATATAAGACAGGAACGATACAACAGACACCGGTAATACTAACGAGGGATACTGCACACAGAGACATTACGTCCAGATGGCCATTCGACCTTAACAGACTGACGAAGACCCCACTTCGGATGAAGTCAATGATCTCTGCATACAGATTTCACCATGCACAATGACTTGGTCTGCTATCACCTCCATTCTTTCGCAGATAGGCGACACCTGGAAGCAAGACTTCGCCTATTTGTTCCGAACTTCTGGAGGTACTCTGCTGAATCTGAAATTTGCTGCATGGGGGAGAGCCAATTTTATCTAATGCGGGGTAGAGATCCTTCCAACACCACTAAGCTAGTCTGTGAAGCAAGACAACTGGCTGCCGGCCGAGTACTTGGAGAGACAGCAGCAGAATTAGCAAGCCGCAAGAGATGTGGCAAGAGCACAATTGCTTCTGGTCTGCCCTTGGTTAATTGACACCTATGGCTTGTCTTAGATCTCTGAATGGCTCACATGGTAAATGTCTAAAATTCTAATTGAATGTTTTTGCTATGTTATCATGGAAGTAGGACACCACCTCTAGAACTCAAACGTTTCGGTTCCAATATTTTTTCTTAATTATCTTGCATGTAAGTACTGAAGTTGCTTGTAAGTTAGCTTTTCTGCACTACTGTTTGAGAAACAATGAGTCCCAGTGTGTTTCCCTTGCGTGTTGACCTTGATGTATGTCTTCATTAGTCCCATGGGAAATTGAAAAGGAAAGTGGATATTATTTGGAGAACAGGTTTTTAGGAATCAACGATTTGTAAAGCAAACTAATATTAGTGGTTAAGTTAGTTGTGAGGAATGGTTACTCGGGTTTTCTAGGATTAAGTGTACGAATTCCTTTAATTGTTTTTGTAAATCCTTGTCCATGTTCCCCAGGGGTTAGCATTTTTGTGAGAGGGGATGGATGTTACGGATAGCTCTCCTCTCCCAATTGACCTTTCCCTTTCTCCGGGTCACCTGGACTTGTCCACAGGCTCCAAGAGTAGAGTCGAGATGTCGTCACATGAGAGATAATTAAAAGCAAACCAAGCAGTGCTACAGGAAAATGGGAACTACGTTAGAAAATATTTATTTTTCGTTTTCAGGTTTAAAATGTTAAAACATGGCAAGGGCCACTAAGTCATCTTATATTTAAAAGCACACTATAGTAATTTAAAAAGCCAAAAAGCCAAAGACCACCATTACTCCTCTCAAAAGTGGCAGAAACGGTAGCCGAAAAGCAGAACCCGACTTGTTTCTTAGAAGAACCAAGTTGCACGGCAAGGTGTATGTAAATCGGGTCACATGTTTCATTAGTGTGATCCATTATTTAACGCTGTGGGGGTTTGCACATTATGCCTGGACAAAGTGTCGAGTTTTAATGTTTTTATTACGGTAAAATATTCTTCTATATATTTATTATCTGGAATGGTTATGTGCAGGGGTTACTGCTTGGTTTGCTTTTCGTCTTCTGCACAGCCGTACCGGCTGAGAAGACTATTGCAACGACTTTGTCCGTCCGTCCGTCGCTTTTTTCAACTTCGCAACGGTACCAGATATTGACGACCATTGTTTACAACGTTAGATTCAGTGTGATAAGTTAGTTAAATAACATGGCAAATTAAAACATCGTTACTTCTTTATAACTAATAGAACTCTTCGACGTAACTAAATTAAATAATAACATTTGATCGTCGAATTAAATCCTAAGGTAGCACTCAATAAAAAAGTGCATGGATTTTAGCATCGTTTAAAATAGTCTCGTCGCATTGTTGCATGAATGAATATGCTTACCGTCGAACCAAATTCTTCATTAGGCCTATTGCTACTTACGGAATTAAAACTGTATTTTTAAAATTAGGCCTAAAAGCTGACAATTACGCCTAAAATGTAAAACAGGCCTAAACGCTAACACATTTTTAACCGACAATTGTGATGGCTACTGCTTTTAGATAAGTATAATAGAGATAGCTGTTGTAGTGCATGATAGAAGTGTGCGCCTCAACTTGGAAGTGGAGGAAATGTACAGAAGACCAGTGCGACTAGGCAGCCGCTGTAGCCGCTTGTTAAATATAATACCAACAAATTAATGGCGCACCGATGGGAAGCCCACTGTCAACCTGTTTCTGCGACATTGTTCTGAATGCAGTCGACAATACACTGGCCGAAATATTTCCACAAATAAACTATTACAAGCGATACATCGATGATAGTTCAGAACCTTTACCAACAAAGCTTAAGAATATAATCCTAGATTTCCTCAACAGCATTACTAAATCACTCACTTGCACTATAGAGTCAGTTAAAAACAATGCCATCCCATTTTTAGATGTGAATGTCGTTGTTACAAACAATAGCCAAATAGAATTTACAGACTATAGAAAAAGCATGCAGACCACTCGAACCCTGCATTTCAACTTCTACGTTGATGCCCACTACAAAAGTAATGTTGTGATTAACGAATTGTTAAACATGTTGTCTCTCATACTGTAATGCAGTCCTACCACAGAATGAATTCCAATACATCTTGCAGAAATAGGTTGAAAATGGGTATCTACTCGGGTGTGTCAATAAACTGATCGCCAAAGCGTTAAAACCAAAAAGATCCCCTCCCCCTACAACCAATTTCATTGCTCTGCCTTATTTCCAAGGCATCACTGGAGTTCGTAAGAAGAATCTTTGCATTAGCAACATCCGACTTGTCTCCAACAGGCACCAAAACATAAAACAGCTGACCATGCACCACGAAAATAAAAACAATAACAAAGCAGCCGATGCATTTTCAACGAGCAATACAGTTTATAGAATCCCCTGTATACGGAACCAACTTGTACAGCTACATGCATAGGAAAGCCGCTACAAAAACTAAAAGAACGCATGGCATCCCACAAATCAAACTTTAAATTAAAAGTTGAATCCATTTCACTTGTAGAACACTGCCTTTCAACAGGCACGTCACCAGACAGATTCACAACTGGGCACACCCCCGCCTTGGGCAAGGTCCAAATTTTGTTTCAAGAAAACAAACTAGAGGTCGTATAAATCTTGAAACTCTTGTAATCCACACACATGTACCACTTAGTGCCTAATAAATATCTAAAAGAATATTTTCCGGTAATAAAAATACTAAAACTCGACACTTTTCCAGGCATACTGTGTAAACCCCCCACAGCATTAAATATTGGATAACAACCATGAACATGTGACCCGATTTGCATGCACCTTGCCTTGCGACTTGGTTCTTCCAAGGAGCAAATCGGATTCTGCTTTTCGGCTACCGTTTCTGACTCTTTTGAGAGAAGTAATGGTGGTTTGGGGCTTTTTTGGCTTTTAAAAGTACTATAGTATGCTTTTAAATATAAGATATGACTAGGTGGCTCTCGCCATGTTTTAATATTTTAAACCTGAAGACGAAAAATGAATATTTCAAAACGTAGCTCCCATTTTTCCTGTAGCACTGCTTGGTTTGCTTTTAATTATCCGTTTACATGCTTTTATTGTCCACTCCGTCGCATGAGAGAGACGATGGCGTGAGAGGCTGAAACTGAGATGAGGACAATGGCAAACTTGGAAGGAGAAAGGGCAGGTTTTTCCTTTACTGTTTGCACTACTAGTCAGTGGGGGTAACCAGGTCCTCCAAAAGTAAATTAAGGAAAATTGAAAATTAGCCAATAGCGAAAATCATACACTAGAAATAACGTAGTTCAGTAAGTCACCTTTATGCACTTACGTTCGTCGGAGTGGCATGACCCGGATTCGAACCGGCTACCCAGTTCGCCCCCACATCACTTGCATAGCGCCTTAATCGCTATGGCCACATCCTTCACTGATCTGGGGGCGAACTGGGTAGCCGGTTCGAATCCGGGTCATGCCACTCCGACGAAACGTAAGTGCATAAAGGTGGTTTACTGAACTACGTTATTTCTAGTGTATGATTTTCGCTATTGGCTAGTTTTCAATTTTCAATTGGCTAATATTATTTCCAGCGATTTGTGTCTATTTTTCTTCTCCAAAAGTAAAAGCCGTATTAGTTTGCCTTCCTTGACGTTCAGCAAAAATCAACACAACTCGCAATGCATCAGGTTTGCTCCACTATCTATGGTCTGCTAATGCTCGTCAGCTTACAAATTCGTCGCTTATTGTCAAGATGGTGCCAGTACCAACGCTTCGTAAGCTTGTACTTTAGTTAACGTTTTAGGCGTTTCTTATAGTATACAGTCTTTATTTAGGAGGCTTTGATATCACACACCATCTTTTTGCGTCAGTCTTGTGTATAACAAAATTCCAGATTTGTCAAATGATGTGTTAAAATTAACTCTTGTTTCATTTGGTTATGTTTCTTTTTTCCGTTTTAGCTTTCGGGAGACAGCTGGGTGGTGGCATTGAACTTCACTCGTATCCTGTTGCATACCCTGCTGTCCGACCCAACTCATGCGAAGGATGCCGACGCTCTTATCACGGAACTGGATCAATTGCTCACTGATCTCCTAAAAACTATCTGCGATTATAAGGATCCTAAAGAAATAGATATAGAGGAACAACATATGATGTTTTGCAAAGATTATGATAAGCCACCAACTCAGTTGTATGATGCCAAAGCGACCGAGCATATAATTGGATCGGTTGGTGGCATTGGCTAGTTATTGCGGTGTAACGGAAATAGTCGATTAGTCCAATAAATATGAGTCACCGGTTTTTTTTTTATTGTATTGTTTTTTTTACTCCTATTTTAGGTAATGTGTGCCATGGTAGTGAAATGCAGACACAAAAGAAAGTGTGCCAACGGGGGTCGTTTTGAAGAGCAATTCTTTATAGCCATTTTTGGGCGGTAGGAGGATTTTTTCTTAAAAATTATGTTGTTTTTTTTGCTTGTTTTCAGCCTTTAAAAACGGGGAATCACTCCCTTTATGCTCGATAAATTGCAGTTTTCTCTCGCTTCATGACTCCCCAAGCAGGATCCACAGCAATAAATAACACAATTTACACATCGCTGATTCACATCAATATTCATGTTAGGGGACACTCTTGATAAACCATTGGGTGGGGGCTGAGTAATGAGTATCCCTAATACATAAAAGTGTGACTCTTAGATTCTACTTTCTTTTCTGTGACGAGTTGTATTCACAATATCCCCATCTGCTGCGCAACCAGAAAAGAGTCGAATTGCAAAAAGTCTTTTTCGCATCACCAGACGACTTTTGAACATTTTTTTTCCCAAGGTGTATACCTTAGCCGGTCGCAGCGTTCGATCCGGGGCACGTTCACATGGCAGGCACCCGACTACTCTGGCCATGGGGCTGGGCTTGATCACGTTGTTCGTGAACCCTCACGGCTTTCAGGACACCTTGGGACTTATTTTTTTAGTGTCAGCTTGGTGGTGCCTCAGTCGTCAGTTGATGCGAAAGAGGTCTTTCGAATCGACGGAGAAATTTCACTGTATGCCAACAAACTGATACTAAAAAAAATAAGTCCCAACGTGTCCCCAAAAGCTGTGAGAGTTTCCCGGAAAACCACGAACAACGTGAGCAAGCCCAGCCTAGTGGTCAGAGTAGTCGGGTGCCTGTTAGTGAACGTGCCCTGGATCAAACGCTGTGACCGGCTAAGGTGTGTACTTTGAAAGAAAAAAAATTGTTGAAAGTCGTCTGATGATGCGAAAAAGTTGTCAAAACATAGGCTACCGGACAACAGGAGCTATGAAGTTTAACATCCGTGTGGACAGTGAGCTCATGAGAACAGTCATAGGGAGGGTTAAAAAAAATAGTTCAAACTCCGCACAGTCATCTTTTAGTGTGGAACGTTTTGGGTTAACTGGTTTCCTTTGCAGAACATACCATTATTTCGTTAAAGTAGTCACTTTCCTGAATTTGATGGTCTGGTTCACAATTTTGCACCGTTACGGGTTTCGTTCTTTCATTCCGTAAAGTACAAATTCATCAGTAAAGTACAATTACAGCTGAAGTGATGGATGTAGACTGAAGTACGGAATGATGCAAAAGTGTGAACCAGACCATTAATTCGAAGGGTACGACTTACTGAAAGAATTGAATAATGTTACGTTCTGCAACGGAAAACAGTTCTAAGTCCTACACAATTAGCACACAAAAACACCGCTACAATTAACTTCATTATATGCACTACAAAAACTACATGCGACTAGCGTTCTTTTTCGTTCAACATTGTAAAAAAAAAAAGGTTCCATTTTAGTATAAAACTTTCCCCATTGGTCTAGAACTAAGCTAAAAAAAATTCATTTAATTCCTTCATTCTCCGCTGAAGTAGACTGAAGGATTCTACCATGCAGTAGAAATGGCAACGGATGGCGAGAACGGATGGCAACGGATGGCAAGAATGCAGAAATGGCAACGGATGGCGACATACAGTAGATGATTGGCTACACGGACTTCATTTATGCAAAAAAACAGTGAAACTACAAAAGTCAAGTCCACGTTACTCCTGTTCGAGTGAAATTTGTTCCAGTCATTAGTTTTTTTACTGAAGTACCGTCAACTGGCAGCGGACGTTGCTGAAAATGCGTTTACTTTTATTAGTGAATGCTATTCCATGCCATTTCAATTAAAAATTATTCTATTTATATTCCCATTTTTTATTTCAGAATAACGTCCACTATTGTCCAGTGAAGGTTACCCTGAGAGCGCGTTATTTCAGTCCTTTTTTTTTTTTTTTTTACACTAAATTGACTGGAATAACGCCCACTGCCAGTGGACGTTTTGGTTTCCCTAGACGTTATTCCATTCTGTTTCAATTAAGAATTCATCAATAAGTGGTTGCAGCCCTGATTAAAGTCCACTTTTAGGAAGCGTACGTTATTCAGAGTCGACCTTATTCCATCTTCCCACTCTGTCTCGTGGTGATTTTTCGTGGTGATCAGAAACAAACGCACAGCTTGGATTGATACGCACAGCTGTAGTCGAAAAATTGATCAGTTTAAAGAAATTTCGATGCAAATATGCATTAAAATACATACAAATACAAACGTTTCGGCTGCAACGTTTCGATGTTGGAACCGAAACGTTGTGATTAAGTTTTTCATCTGCACTTGATGGCTAGTCTGTATACTGTATATTTTTAGTTACTAAAGTGCTTTTTAACTTTCTGCTTTTTAATATGTATTAAAAGGATTAAAATACAAAAGGTTACGTTTCATTGTACTCACGCGCAACTTCATCAGAACTACCGAAACCACTAGGGGTCTTTCAACCCATTCAGCAAAGGGTGTATAGAAGATATCATTGTTTGGTTTGCTCTGAGGGTCTCACTGTTTTTTTTATTTATTTATTTATTTTTAACCAGAAATAATAATAATATCCCTGCAAGCCAGTTACCTCTGCCAAACACTGGAGAACTATAGATAGAAATCAGATAAAAATAAAAGTGTAAAAACATGTAAAAACTGCCGTTACGTGGAAAACGGCCGAACATAATTACAATTCAATCGCTGAATTACAATTACAATTACGACTTGACAAAAAAAAATAGCATTTCTTATCAGAAAAATTAAGGGGGTGGGGGGCTATACATAAAAGACATCTCGCACGAGAAAGAATGTGTGTTTCTAAACTTGAGGGAAGGGTGAGACGGATTCTTCTAAGCCACGCCCCAGAACGTCATCAAAACCGATAAGTTTAGAAACAGCACTGTCTCACTCGTCGTTCTCAAGGAAGTAAAACTAGCACTAATCGCTGCCACATCTATTTTCAGCGATAGTAATGTTAGTAACAACACAATACAGATTCTTATTAACCGCTGTTTACTTGGATTTTGTTTCTAAATTTAGACATTTTCCATATCTGACTTCCTATAGTATAGAACACGACCATCTCAATTATGTCTGGTGTTGGCAGCCATGTTGGATCAGAAAGTGAGCAAGCAAAAAACCTGCCTCACTTGGCTCAGCAATATCTCAAGCTCCATGACGTCGCAGTGGGACGGGTTTGGATCAGTCGCCTCGAGTTAGGAAACAGTTATTCTCACTTCCGTCTAGTTTCGAAACTCCACCGTTGGGGGATTCACGGAGACTTGGTCCGTCGATCCTAGTACCGTCGGACCACCATGACGGACCATGACGGAGTATGACAGTGTGGGGCGTAGGGATTATTAAATATGTGACGTAATACAAGTTTCGTTTGTTACCAAGCAAAGAAATAACTTCCAAACGAATAAATGTCCGCCAGGTCCGCAGGATATGGCAATAGTCTTGTTGTAATTTTCGCTCTGTATTCCACCATTTGCACAAGGCTGGCTGGGAGAGAAGCAGCAGGTTTCATCTCTTGGGGACATGCTAGTTGATTTGACTAACATCGCCCAAATCTTATTTTTTTACCAAAGCAGTGCTGGGAGGCATTGACTTCCTGACATGGTGCGAGAAGTGACGTAAAGTCGAGAGTCAAGACCCGCAATTTCTACTCCCGTCTTGGCTCGTGTTTCTCGTTTTACTTTCTTGAAAATTGGCACATACTTGGACTCTTTAACGCCCTTTCACTAGTGAATTATTCGTGGTGATTTTTTTTAAGGTCGGTCGTGGGATTCGAACCGGCATTCTCTCAATTCTCGCAACTCGCGAACGTCTCCGACATATCTCTTTAAGGGCGCGTTTACGCAAGGACAATTTTCTCGCTCACTAGCTTTTACTTGGTCAATACTAAATCTGCTGGCTGCTTCTCGCCTTTGTTGGAGAATACGGCTTTCAAGTTGTCTATACGTAGTAACCATGGCAACAACGCGGACGCAATTTTTCTCCTCGTGCCTCGCGACACGACGTACGATGCTTGCAACATGACAGTGTCGATTTATGACAACAAGAAAACAATTTTTACTGAAGTACACGACGACGGACAAATTCCTGAATACCGGCATTCGAAGGATTGTCTTCGAATCGATAACTCCGAAATGGACGCCATGTTGGATTTTGAATTCTCGCTGCGAGTAGCTATTTATTCTAGGGTCGTTTGATCACTGCTAGAAGCTGTTTTTTCAGCGAGAATAGCAAATTTTGGAAATAGCGTGAAATGGCAGCAATGTTGTAGCAATGATTAAAATTACTGTTGCACTTTGTTCTTTAACCGTGTTGTTATTTATAATACATTTAATTTGTTGTCTATTACCGCAATCATTTAATAGAAACGGGAAATTAATCGTAAATAAATAACGGTTGCCTAGCAAATAGCTTTTGGCGAGCGAGAAGGTCTTGTTGCGTAAACGAGCCCTAACCCTTTCACTAGTGAATTATTCGTGGTGATTTTTTTAAGGTTGGTCGTGGGATTCGAACCGGCATTCTCTCAATTCTTGCAACTCGCGAACGTCTCCGACATGTCTCTTTAACCCTTTCACTAGTGAATTATTCATGGTGATTTTTTTTAAGGTTGGTCGTGGGATTCGAACCGGCATTCTCTCAATTCTTGCAACTCGTGAACGTCTCCGACATGTCTCTTTAACCCTTTCACTAGTGAATTATTCATGGTGATTTTTTTAAGGTTGGTCGTGGGATTCGA
>JAHWFP010072785.1:24708-39173 GCA_023313725.1 Lithobius niger | reverse complement strand
GTGCCTGGAATCCATTGCTATACAACACCATGAGCAGAATTGATTCCAACTTATGAATATTCAGGGCCCTTCTTACCCAAATGTGAGACACCTAATGGGGAGGGACTTGAGTGAGCAGTTAGCGCGGTGTTGGAGAGCTAGAAGCAGCATGAAGGGCCCACTACCTTCTAAGGACAGCATGAATGGTCCACTACATTGTAAATACAGGATGCTACGTGTTCTGCCAAAGTCAAATTCTAGTTAACAGCAAGAATGTGACCAGGATCCTAATTTTTCCTTTGAAATGCCTAATGACAATAGCATTACTGTCGAAAATTAGCAAGACTGTAAGAGTGTCTTATGTATGAAATTGTGCGATGATGGCAGAAAATTGTAGTTTTAAAATTATTCAAATGTTTTATAGTACTGGTAATGATGTTTTTCGCAGATGTTTTAAAAAATACTCGATAGTTTTCTGAGTACTGCAGTGAGTTAGTGGGCGTCTGTAGGTTCCAAAAAAGCATTTATGTCGCGGAATTTCAGAAATCTCGCCGAAATGTGGATTTCTTCTGTAGAATTCCAAAAAAACACAAAAAAATGAATTTTATCATGGGAAAGACCAACCGGAAGTTGTACTGAAATTCATCTCTTGTTGATTACAGTTAACAAAACTGTACTGCTAGTTTTGGCGTGGTTAAGAGACACTTATGTCATTAAGTCGTATTGTTTTTTACGTTGAGTTGAAATCGGGCTTATATTGAACAATATAGCTGCTTCGTTTGTCTACACTATTAGCCATAAACTGATAAAAAAAATTTCGCGGCATTTTGTCGAACTCGCAGCAGAAATTGCCATGAATTTGGCTGACAAAATTTCGCAGAAATTACGTATCCCTAGAGACGGTACTAACACACGGCACTCACTGCACAAGGCAATAGTATACGATAGGCAGAAAGGCTCATGGTTTTACTTGGTAACACAGAAGTCTCAATGAACAAGGTAAGCCATTTACCAAAATTGTCCCTTGATCATCACAAAATCAAGGTGCGAAAATTTGGTGGGTCTTTTATCTTTTTGAAAGATCCCACCTTCATCAGGCACTTGAAGCGTTGGACACCTTTTGACTTGAAGAAACAGGAAGTTGGGTTGAATTTTCCGCACATGTTTGTGCTTCAGGCTGGGGAGGAGAGAAGAGATGCAGCGAGCAGTGGGTCCATCTGTGGAGCTTGGGAAGAGATAGGAGGGAGGAGAGCATTCTACTTACAATTCAATTGTTGTGTCAACTCTGGTGTAATAATCCGATTGACATCGCGATGTGATGTCATTCGGATTATTACAACAGAGTTGACACCAATTGAAGTGGAATGCACTCCTCCCTCTTATCTCTTCCCAAGCTCCACAGAAGGACCGACTGCTCGCTGCATCTCATCCCACCTCCCCAACCGGAAGCACAAACACATTCGGAAATTTCAAACCAACTTCCTGTTTTTCCTCTCCACGTCGAAAGGTGTTCAATGCTTGAAGTGCCTGAGGAAGGTGCGAGATCCATCAAAAAAGATAAAAGGCCCACCGAAAATTCGCACCTTGATCTTGTTACGATCAAGGGACAATTTCGGTAAATAGCGCACCTTGTTCATTGTGATCAAGGCAATAGTACTTAAAACATTAAGATTCCTTTTTTTTAACCTAACACAAGAACATTCAAATTGTAAACGCTCCTTCATGTATTGATTAGATACCCTTGTTCCCATTTATTCAAATCACCCTGAAGAACCAACACCACCCGCCACTCACAACACTAAGATCGTGCCAAACTATAACCTCTTCCAGCACAATAACACAAATAATTACTTTAACATTAATGAAAGGTTTTAAAAATTACCTGTGGAAAGCACTAATAAGGGAACTTGGGTTTAACAATAATGGTCCCTCAGGTAAACACAGATCCCCTTGTCTTATGCTTTTGAGGTATTCACGAGTGATGTGTGCTTGTCCTAAAAAAGGGGGGAAAAAACAAGAAAAGGAGTTCAGTACATTAGAAATTGGATACAATATTCCACTATGAATTAACTTCACAATAATGCATAATTTTAAATTAAACTTCCGCACGTCCCAGGGTAAACTAACCAAGAATGTTTTTGGTTTTAACTGGTGCCGATAGTTCGGCATTCTGCTAACAGTCGGATTTTCACAAACCTTGACTTCATATAGTTAACTCGGCTACAACTAGAAATTGTTTTATTTAATCATATCAGAAGTGAATAACAACTAAGTTAATATGTGGGGAGTGGATTATTAGTAGCTTTCAGTAGAATCGGGAACTTATCGCATCGGAACAGGCTCTTACCACAACACAAAAAAACTCAAACTTGACCCAAGATATTCATTTTTGGATCTGTAGATTACCTTATTGAACTATTTAATGAATTGGTACAAATTTACTGGAGTTTACGCCAGTTCAGTTACCTTACTATCTTTTTAAAGGCAGCCAAAGTGCTACACACTGGGTTCGTAAGTTACGACGAGATGCTATTGTTGCACATTCGCTTGACATCGCTTTGTTTCCGGACGTAGTAAAACACGAGCACTTCCGAGGGTATTAAGCAAAAAAGTTCTGGACTTGCCATCGAGAACTCTTGAAAATGGATTAATCATCAATAGTACATAAAAAAAAACAAAAAAACTTTCCAGCAGCTGTGATAACGAAAGAACTCACTCGCAAGTCCATTCCATTTCCGGACGAAAACAATGACGGCAGGGATAAGTGTTACCGAACCTGAACTTTCAGTTTTCACTAGGAATGCACCGATGTGCTCAAATGGCGATTCCGATGTCCAATTCCGATAACTTGTAATCCGATGTTTAACAAAGTAGAGTGAAACTAACTTACATTTTTCACTGAGTCAAAAATAATTAAGAGGATTTTAGAAATAAAATTAAACTTTTCTGTTGGCCTAAAATTTAACTCCCAGAAATTAGTTGTAAGCACATCTGTCACAAAATGATTTATAAATTTGTGAATTCTGATGTTTTAACGTATGCTGCCTAAAACCAATGCTCCGATATCCAATGCCAACATCGATGCATCTCTAGTTTTCACTAAAAACCGAAACTGATAGCGATTAGGATTTTGTGTCAATTTTTCCTATGGTTTTCAAATTATTAAAAGCAGAATTTGTTGTCTTCAATTTTTAAACAGTTATAATTTTTTGTGTATACATGACAACATAGCTCCTGCAATATTTTAATTCAACATTTCTTTAAAAAATGTTGCACTAGAGTAGAACCTTGTTCGAATGAACTGTTAGAACAAGACCCTTGCCAAACAAATTGACGACGTTGTTTAAAGTCTTACAACGAATAGAAAATCTAGGAAAAAAAGAGCAGAACGGGGATAACAGTGGTATTTAAGAGACATTTGTAACTCGGCAACCGTTTGATATAACAACGGGCGGTATGTTTGCTCAGGTGTTTTGCTCAGGAAACCACAGAGTATCTTCCTAACTATCTTTTAGACGTTGGTTACTATTTTAAATTTTTTTTTATTTTATATTGGGACTTCCGAAAAAAAACTTACACCACTGATAAAAAAAAAAAATAGGGATTAAATTTTGGATATCTAATCAGCAAAATTTGTGAAAACTGGAACGGTAAAGTTGGTACTATTGGTACTAATGCAGCAGTAATGTATACTATTATCTAATTTATTTTTAATTAATTAGTTCTCATTAATTTTATATATCTTATTAATTTTTTTAATTTTAAGTACTTTTACGAGGTAAAGTTACTTCCTTTATAACTCATGATTAATTTAAATAAGAATTGCTAAAAAAAATTTATAACTAAAGCAGTTTATATTAACTACCTCCTCTTTTTGATGCCAGTGACCATATTAGTCATTTTCACATAGCAGATGCCAAACAAAGCAACTGCTGGTGACGAATGTATAGGTCGATCCCTAACAAGTTGTTCTATTTACGACCAAATTACAAAAACAACATAGAATTATTGTGCACGACAAGAGTGATAATTTTACTTAAGAGCCTTTAACAGTTATTGACACCTACCTATGGCTCTGGCTGACAGGTATAAAAACTGGTAGCCATTGTTCTTTATTTTCGTAAACAGCTGCGCTACTCCAGATTGGGCCCAGTCCTTTCCAATAATTGGAAGAATGTGACCCAACACATCAGACCTGGGGGAAAAAAAAAAATTAGTTACACCACACTACCAACTTACTGTAAGTAAATCACAAACCTATAAATAATATGCCTTCTAGGCCACTGTAAAAAGTGTTGTGTATTTATACGAATACTGTTCAGCCGAACAAAAAAAACCGAAATACTTCGAGGAATGCGAACAAATGTGGTGTGGAGTCCCATTTTCCGAGTAATGCAAAGCTGTAATGCTGGTTAGTATCCCCAAGAAGCCTGCCATCACATGGATTCTTAGAGTAAAGTGCGTGCAAAACAATATTGCTCAGCTGGAGAATCTTGAAACCAAAACCAAAGCCAAAGCCAATCCCGCCCAGAAAAACGTTAACCCAAACCAAAATACACAAGCCACCTTGCAAACATGCATCCTTTCATGGTTCATTCTGCGGACCAGCCACCGATAAAAACATTCATCTCCTTGATGACATGTAGCTTGTAGCCCAACAAGGACGAAAAAAGGTACACAATTGCCACACAAGAGACAAGTCTCAATGAAAAAAGAATTGTCTTATCCAGTTGAAAGACTTACCCAGTTAGTAATTTGAAATAAGTAAACAAAATGAATAAAATAAGTAAAGAATTCTATGGTAACTGTCTACCATCTTTTGACAGGTACTTTAATAGATATGAAAATGTTCATGACTCAGCGCCGTAGATCTTAAGACATCAAAAGCAACACAATGCAATGTCATGTCGCAATGTCTTAGCCTAAACATATTTTACTTTTTTTAAAGTAGGTCTAGGACTTGAGACACAAAACCTCAAAAGTAACTCTTAACACAGTCATCCACACACACCAACAAAATCAATTCTTTCTTTCTTGCAGACGATTTGTAGGCACCAAAATAATGTGTCGCAGACACTTGAACTCATTTTAGTCTTGAATCTTATTTATTATGAACACATCTGAGCATAGCAAGAGGAAGAGCCTCTACAGGATCCACATGCTTACTATCAAGGGCATGGAAGAGCAGCATGCAAAGATGGCAAGACTGGCAGCATCTGTTTACTGGATGTTAAAGCTAAACATACGACACTTACTTTGTAATTGTTCCATCAATGTCGGACACCACAATCTTGTCGTCATGATGCCACAAATAGATGTGGCATTTGCACCTTGTTGTGCCTTGATATGCAGTTGTTACAGAGAACACCACCTCGTTAGGCCCCTCACGCAAATTCAGCAACGACTGCAAATACAATAAGCTTTGCTATTACAGGTGCATTTCTACCATCAATGTACGAAAAGAATTTATTTTCACCTTCCCCATAACTTACTATTTGTTCTGAGGTAAGCCTAAGCGTTTTCTTGTATCGCTCATTGCCTTTATAGAAATGGCGCTTTATTTCTATGGTTTCACTCTTGAAGGTTGAAAAGCCAAGAGCATTTTCCTCAGCCTCACTTGAAGTAGAAGCATATGCTATTTCTTCTTTTAGTAACCTAAGAACAATGACCAAAAAGTTAGTTACTGAAAGTAAACTTCGTTGCACAGATTTGAAGTAAAGTTGAAATCAAGCTGCTCTAAAAACAGACTTTTACCCTTGTTTGGGCTTGTCAGTTGATACCTTGTAGAAGAGCAAAGCACGTACAGAAGTTTCTGCCAGAAAACTACTAGTGATTACCAGTTTTTGTTAAACTTGATGACAAACTACCCTTTTTGCGACGAGACAGGTTTCATCAAGCTAAAAAGCAGAAACATCAGGGACGTGCTATAGACGGTTAGTGGAAAATTTGCTTTAGACCCCAATTTATTACAAGCATTCTGGTGGGAAATGCCTTCACATTGCAAGGATAGAAGTCCAGCCGGAACGCTGCGTGACATCAGCCAAACCCCTTTGCGTTCCCGTTTCTCCCGTTTCAACGAGGGATAAAACCTGCCTGTTAACAGCATTTGAACTTGAAAAAATATTAATGCTGGGCAGACGCTTAACTTCTAATACCTGCCGATACCGTACATTGTTTTTTAACGGTCCTGGCAAAGCTACCGCCCAACAGTCACAATCGTGAAATACTCTTATTACCGTCCATCCCCTTACATAGCCTAATCATTTTTCTACAGCAAAATTTTTACAGTAGAAGGGAGAGGGGAGGGGGGACGTGTCGACAGCTAGGTCATTAGCGCCAACCTCAGTCACAGTGCAATGGTCCGGGTTGCCACTGCGCCACCTACTGTTACGAGTTTTATACAGTTAAGATTAACTTTTAATCCCTTTTAGCTTTCAAGTCGTTTTTCTGCATCAAACTGAACAAAATCAACTTTTAATCCAATGTGATTCACAACTCGAGAATGTAAGCACGGAAAAAGTTAGCGATAAGGCCTACGAAATCAATCATTGACATGCGTGATCGTGATTTGGTCTAGCGAACCACAATGCCTTTAATTTAATTTACTTCGCATAGTTAGTTGGTTGGATTACCCTTGAAAAATCGTACACAGTTAGCAGTTAATTTCTAACCGCACAAACCTTAGAATCCGTCAACGAAAGGGAAGTTTTTGCGACCATCTTTATGAAGGTCGCATCAGGGTGTGTGTATCACTCACTCAAGGATATAGCCATTGCATGGTGCGATCACATCGAAGCTTTTAGTTAAGGTTTGTCGGGATAGTAAGTAGGTTTTAAGTAAGGCTGCACTGATACCAACTTTACTGGTCCGACACTGTTTTAAAAATGTTGCCCATGCTGGTACGTGTACAGATATCCAAAATTTGAATCGATGGTATAATTTTCTTCAGTGGCTCCTTCAGTGGCAATGGGATGTATTCTGGCTACTTCCGGACAATCTTTCGGCCTTCGAAAATGATCGGAGGTTTCTCGGATCGAATCCCCGGGCTGGCACCTCCCTTTACCAGATATTTCTTCTCTAAAAAAATCTGGTAATGTTCAAAATTGAGCCGGTTCAGCCACACAAGCATTAATTGCTTCGGCTGACTTAAGGCTCATCAAAATTCCTTTAAAAAAATAAAAAATAAAAAAAAATAAAAAAATAAAAAATAAATCGAATTATTAATAAAATAGCAAATTTTTAAGTAGTACCCGACAGTTATAAGATAGCATGGAAGATACTTGGTGATTTCCTGAGCAAAATGTCACAAACCGCAAGTCGTTATCAAGGTTGGACCAGCAGAAATATATTAATCCGCATACATCTTAGAAATAAAGAATTTTTCCTATGGTCGTACAACCCCTAAAAGTCACTATCACTACTTACTTTTCCGTAGCGGAGGTCTTTGTTGGGCTGTTGGAAGCACTGCTATTTGGCTTTGTACTATCCGCTTTCTTCACTTCTGCTTCTAGATCCAATGGAAGAACAGCGTCATACTTTTCCAATTTCTCAGACTTCTCAGACTTCTCCGACTTTTCTTCCAACCGCTCCGATTTTTCCGATTTTTCAGTCTCTGACTTGACCGAAGACTGTTAAAATAGATTACCAACTTGAAATAACTGCACGTGAACAGAAACATCAGTACCAATTTCAATTGTATAATAGCAGCGTACCTCACTATCAGTTTTTTTCCTTTCATCCAGTTTTTTTACTTCCTCTTCACCGGTGGCACTTCTGCGCCACGAAAACCAAGATGAGTACCCACCAGCTTTAGATTCACTCTTTTTGCTCTTCTTGGGCATATTTTCATTTATTAAGTTGTTCACAGTTCTCTGTAAACATTTAAGTATCACAAATGTAGAAAACAAGGGTTTACAAAAGGCATCAAAAACAAAAAATTTAGGTATCACAGATTTCCACAACTTTCGCCGAATTACGTAGCAGCATCCATAGCTAAAATGCTTCAGCTTTTCGTCAACTAACGTTTCCCCACAACATGCACGGCAAAAACGTGCAAACAATCGCCTAACCAAAACGTTACTTCAGAATTTACGTTATTTGTTGCAGAAAATAAGAAAATCAAGCAAAGATACAACCAGAATGGTTTTCAGCAAGGTAAAAAACAGAAACTGCTTGTTTGGGGCTCAATTCAACTGACTATTAAGGCACCCAGATTTAGGCCATAAAGCCAATTGATCACTTGACCACTTGAAATCATCAATATAACTTGATCACTTGAAATGAAACCAAGACAACTAGGTCACTTGAATAAAAATAACTTGGATCACTTGAAACAAGAAAATTAACCAGCAGGAAAATTTGCAGAAAATGAGCATTATGACCACGGAATTTTTAATTTGCAACAGCAGAAACCTTGACTCCATGCTGATTTTTTGTCTTAACTATTAAAACATTTTTTTAGACTATGTGAGACTATTTTGGTAGGTAAACTTTTACAAATTCTAGCAAAATATACCTATTTACCTCTGCAAGTGGGCGCTGGTAAAGAATCAACGACAATACCATCGGAGCAACTGTTTGCCAATTATAGTGCCTGTAAATAAAAATAAACTTTATATAACTAGTTTCTTTTTTTTTCAGAACTGTGTATTATCATCATCATCATAACAGTTATGATTCACAGTTCACAGAGTGCACATAACACCACAAGCGTGCAAAGATGAATAAAAACAGTTTACACTGAATGCTATTTACTTACTTGTTGTTCAATCGGATCACCAAATCGGGGTTATTTAGGATGTTAGGGTTCTCACAAAATTCGTCATAGGTAATAATAGAATGTGAAAATCGTTCCTCTAGTACTTCATGGTCATATTCCATGAGGCCTCCACAAAGTGACATTGCAAGGTCATTGTAACCCCTAACAAGTAAATAACACAAAGGCTTAGGAAAATTAGTTTGCGAAGCACAGATTAAGCATAACCAAATTTTCCAATTCTTGAGTTTGCATTTGTGCCATCATTTTCACAAGAAAAATTCATAATGCGTACAGACTTTGTCTGAACCGAAAATGCAAAGTATGTCTACACACTACACGACAACAAAAAAGCAAATTTTAAACATTAAGGCTTTTCAATATACTGCCGTACTTACTAGTCTGTCTCTACAAAATTAAGATTTTTTTTTTTTTTTTTTTTTTTTTACAATTTCACAAAAAAATTACTAGAAAATCTAGTAATTTTTTTGTGAAATTGTAAACTAGAAAACTAGAAAATCTAACTTTTACTTCAATAGTTTTTCAATAGTAAGGCTGCACCAACATCAAAACTGGATAGTATACGTGGCCGATATTTGTGGTATTGGATCGGTAAAGTATCAATAACTGTAGAACCATTAGAGATTACAACATGCGGTCAATTTTTAATGAAGATAACAAAGCCACTTTTATTTCACGAACTTTCCTTAATTTAGGCCACGAAAAAATTCTAGCGCTCTTAGGCACGTGTAGTTTCAAAAACATCCTGCACCCCATAACCTGTTTTTCCAATAATTACACCAAAAACTGACAGATTTAGACGTTCCAATATCATTTTACTAGTCTTTGAGAGCTTTGGAATGCTGATAATTTCAAATAGGTGCTTAACATTGTTCCTAACTTCGTAAGTTACATAGCAAAACCACCAATCATCACCAAGAACACAGTTTAGAGCAGAAAAGCTTGGAAGTAACTTTGCTTCGATCTGTTATACAATCCCTGCAGCTGTTTTGTGTTAAGATTTGAAAGCTTGTAGTCTATTTAAAATGGAAAAAGTTACATTGGAAAAATAAAGTAAAAAGCCTGGTAATCCGGTCACTTTTGGAAGAGGTAAATGATTGAAAATAAACTTTTTTTTGTAGCTTTATCTGCTATTTTACCATTTACGTATTGGAGCCATACATATGGGTACCCAATAGCCTGAATAAACACAATTTTCAGGCTGTCAATTAATTTAATATTTGAACAGTAACATAAAATAAACCCACCAGAAGGCAGCTAGAATTGCGATAATTACAATTTCAAAATACGGAAATAACTTAACATAAATGCAAACTCAAGTTTTCTTCACAGCTGTCCGACTCACTTGAAGTCAAAAACAGGGTGATGGTCATCCGAATCACTATCAATCCCGCCGTGGATACTTCCCATTCCCCCTTCAACGCTGTGTGGAGAAACTGGAAGTGAGGAACCATTGCCTGACTCAACATCTTCATCTTTGGCAACAGTAGGCATTTTAATCGCAGCACTTGGGATATGCAAGCCACTACTGCAATAAGCACAGAACAAAGCGTTTTCACACAGAAGGCAGACATGCAGACAGAGCACAAATGTAATATTGATAACTGACAGCATTAACAGAAAGAATGTTCATTTATTGATACAACACTTAAAAGCTACGTGTTTGATTGCGTTTCCAACATAATTATTTCACAGACTGAGACGATTCACTGCACGCAGAACAATTTATTAAAAATTATAAATAAACTAAAAAAAACACTGGCCGATTCTCAGCCCATGAACGTTTTTTATCAGGTCCCACACAAACACTGGTCAGTGGAGATTCGAAGTGGTGTCACGCAGGGATGCATAAAATTCTTACTGGACAAAGTTTCCCACAAATATTTTGTACAGATTTTTCAAATTTCTACAGCCTTTCACTATGTAGGCAAGCCATTTTTTAATGTATTTCCACAGTTCTCCGAAATTTCCCGCGAACCTCATTCTAGCATTCTGGCATATCCTGCACACCTGGTGTCACGCTGGTCCCGTGTTCCCTGTGTTCGGGGCCCCTGGGAACTAAGGCTGTACCGATAGATACACTGGTAAACCTATAGATTTTCAATATATCGCTGGAATCTTTAATTTTTTTTTTTAACAATTGATTAAGAGATACACTTTAACAGCGATTCTTTTCTTCTTAACATCGAAAACTTTTTGTTCAGTCTGCAGAATGCCACTAATCCGGAAAGGAAGCGCAATGGGGAGTCTTATTCTTAACAATATCAACGTAAATAAGGGCAGTTATAATTAGGGACACGTAATTTCCGCTAAATTTTTTCAACCATATCCGCGACAACTTCTGCTGCGAGTCGAACAAAATTATGCGAAATTTTTTATTAATTCTGTGGCTTATAGTATAAACAAAAGGAACTTCTATATTGCACAATATACGCTTGATTCCAATTTCAAAGTAACAAAAAGACCTCGACTTCATGACATAAGTTTGAAGGGCAGCATTGTTAAAGGTTAGTACAAACATATTTTTCCCTTAATACGAGACTTTTTTGCTGCATTACCTAAACCTAGGTAAGTGTTGCAAAAGCTACATACGTGCTGGATGCACGGCATGTCCTTAACCCTAATCAACAAAAGGACTTCAGTAACACTTTTGGAAAGATAAATTTCATAGTTTTAGTGCCATTTTGGGAATTTGACAGAAAAAAAATCCCATTTCTGCGATTTTCTGCAAGGTTTCTGAATTTCTGCAGCATCAGCAATAAATTTTTGGAACGTACAGACGCCCACTAACTCACTAAAGAATTTTTTAATTGAGTTCTTTTTAAAGCATCTGCAAATTACGCGAAAATCTGCGATCGTGGAAATGATTTGTCTCGCATCTTCTAAATTCTCCATCAAAACGCACAATCTCAAACAAACAATACCACCAGTAGTTGCAGGTTTTTAAGAGCTCTGAAGGTGATTTTAAGTCTCCCCCTGCTGTCTTCTTCAGGCAACTTGAAACGTGTTTTCTTCTAGTTTACATCACTATTGGTAAATCCATCAACGTTCGAATTTTGCAGCAGCTCGTGTAACCTACTGTATCTCTTGGAATGCTCACTTAATCGACACAAAAGGCCATCACCAAATCGTTCGTGGAGTGAGCATTCTGATAGATATAGTAGACTACACGAGCGGCAAAATTCCCTAAAGTTGAAGTTGATGTAAACCAGAAGAAAATACTTTCCCTAGATGCCTGAGGAAACCAGAAGGAAGCCTTCAAAGCTGTTGAAAATATGCGAGTACCGGTGGTATTGCTTGTTTAAGATTGTGCATTATAATGGAGAATTAAAAGATGTCGAAACAAACTCTTGGTCATGGTTATCGTTTTGGCACTCTTACTATCATAACTCTCGCAAGACTGGAATTCTTGGGTCTTCCGATCCAACCATTCTTCCCAAGTTTATAATGTTAATTTGGTTAAAAAATGATTTTTAAAGGCCCAGGGTAAAACATATCGTGCTGTTATCGAAACGGTATCTATGTGGGATCAGTAGAAGCGCTTACGGTACAGCCTTACTGGGAACCCCTCACATCTCGTACCATGCAATGAGTTTTGTTTTGTTTTTTGGTTATCGAAAATGTAAATTCATGATCTGTTAACTAATGGTGTTTGTATTCACCACACAATAATTTTCTACATCAACCTGTGGAAACTATTGGTATACAGGTCCCCTACAATCACTGTACAGATATGCACCAAAAGTGAACAAAAATGGGGGAGAAAAAAGGTCGACCTGTACTGAAAAAGCTGAAGAAAAACTTCTGTTTTGGGATAAATACCTTTGTCAGCACAATATTTACAGCACTGCAATGCTTTCAGTACCGAGACGCACCTTGACGAGGTACGAATCTGTATGGTTACGGAGTATGTCAGATTTTTTTTTCCGAATAGATGTACGACACCAACCTTAAGAATACTTCAGGCAAAAAGACTTTAATAAGGCTGTGCTGGTGCCACTTTCCCCGATACCGGTGTCCATTTACCCGATTCCGATGCCAGTACCAGTACTTTTGGTCACGTGCAGATGCCAATACCACGCCGGTGCCAATGTCGATGTCAAACGATAACTTAATAGTCAACACAGTGTTGATACGTTTATAATTTAGTGGTGTAACATCCGTAACACTTTTACAAAGGAATTGTTCGCTAAACACTTTATTGCTCAATGAGATCATGTAAACATTTTTGTGTTAAATAAATATTTTATACTTATAGGCCTAATCTTTTACTGACTTAGTTGCAGGCTAATTTTTAGTAGCATTGGGAACAATATGTTGATTCTGGAAAAAACAAGCAAATTTCAGTACTTGTTTACACGGTGCCAGTCCGACACCGGTACCAGTGGTACCTGCAGCCTGTCCCGGTACCAGTATTGGTATCTGCACAGCCTTACTTTTTAAACTTAGTTCTCAGCAAACTGAAGTTACTAATTATTTTAACAACTTTAACTTTTTAGAAAGACAAAATTCTAACCTAAAATCTTGAAAGTAAGTCATTCTTTTAGGAAATATGACAGTTTATACCTTTTTGTGTTGTGTAAATAATTAAACCTATACTTATATCAATGCTTACTTTCTAGGAGGAAAGTATAGTTTGGCAATTTCCGGGTCCAACTCTTCCAAATTCAAATCGTCAAGGTAGATGCCTTCACTTTCTGGTTGATGGCGCAATTTCTTTGTCTTCCTCATAAAACGAAACATTCCACCTAACATTGAGCGTTGTTCGGCTTGATCAGCTGTAACAAACAAGCTTTACATCATCAAAATTATTCACAACATGACACACAAAATGGCAGAAAATAAAAACTAAGTCACAATGAACACTGCGAGAATTGTGAAGGGTTGCCAGGAGCACACACGAATGGACTCCAAATGCATGGACACATATTATACAGTGCTGGGCTTTCGTTTCATACATCCCCTTCGTGTTATACGCGTAAGATCAATCCACGTTTTTTTACGCTCATTCTCGAACACAAAATACTGTGTTTTGAGAATGAGCACTCTCAAAGTAAAAATCGACGATTTGATATTTTTAAACTGGTTAAGAATGCATATTTCCCTTCGTGTTGTTTAGGCAGGAGCAAGTTAAGGATGATTTCGAAGTCACAAAAAGCGACACACTGGGACCTGATGTCTGAATGTGGGCATCAAGAAACTGTGTGCCAATGCATCCCCCCCCCCCCGCACATTTTAAGCATATCCACAGGTCTGGGCGGACCTTGTAAGCAGCACTATTAAAAATTACAATTTCTAGATTTTTCTTAAAAGGGGGGAGAAGAAAAGTTGTTCGGAATTGATGTTCTACTGTTGCTATGGCACTTCAAGGCATCCATCAGTAGCCTACTGTACACCTACTATGCTTGGTCTAACTGTTACTTTCAGACCCTAGCATCATACCTGTCTCTATCTGTGTGTTTTGTGAAGCCTCATCATCTGATGTCGCCTTCTCTCTGCTCATGTCCGAACTTGATTTGGGTGGTACTGGCAGCTCTCCCCAAGTCCATGACCAGCGATTTTCGCCAGATTCAGTCTGACTTGCAGCTTCCTGTCTTTGTGTCTCGTACTCTGTATCACTCTTGGGCGTCGGCGGACGACTTGTAACAGGACTGTAAATTTTAAAATGTTAAGAGGCACTGCATTATATAATATCAAGAATAATAAATCA